>JARVZY010001773.1:0-28271 GCA_030686995.1 Artemisia argyi
CAAAACATGCTTTGACCACACACATTTACTATTACTGCAAAACATTTACTACCCTCACCTACACAATCAACGACCCACATTCATTTGGTTAATCCGTGCAACAATCTTCGAATCTGTAAGTATAAACGTGTTTTGATCATAATTTCTAACAAAGGTTTTTGATTTCATAACGATCCAACGGTTAAATCTCTCTAATCGATTAGATTTCTCTTAGGTTTGTGCGTAAAATCTTGAACCCAGAAATTATTGATGTTATGATTAATTTGATTGTTGGGAAATGGTTTATTGTTGATTAGTAACATGTTTTCACACTCATATTGCACCCAGAAACACATAATCGATTGATATGATTTTAGGGTTCATACGAGGGATTTGGGGGTTCTTGAGTTTGATCATTTGGATGGTAATTAGTGTTGGGGATAGTGTTTGTGTATGCCTTGGATCATTTCAAAATGGTTTAATTAGATCTTAATCATGTTTTGCTCTTGAATCTAAGGTTTAAGGTTCGAAGGTCACTAGCAGATTCAATCTTAAGATTTTGTGGATAATTTGTGTTGTTATTTGAAACATATGATCCTTATGATGTTTGTATCACTTGCCCCATGTTTATTCCTACCCAGAAACACGTTTGATTAAGGTTGTGAATAAGTGTTCATGCGTGTTTACGCGTTAAGTAGTATTAGGCATGTTTTCGCGTTAAAATGTATGAATTAAGTGTATTGGATTTGTTATTGATCAGTGGTAATGTTTGTGCACTTTCAGGAAACATACACCTCAAATTTCTAAGGTGAATTTCTGGAAAATGGTGTCTTTACGCGTTAAATGTTCATCCTACGCGTAAGATTAAATCTTACGCGTAAGATTCAACACGTGGACAAATTGTGTCTTGGATAAGACATAGTTTACGCATAAAATTGTTCTTACGCATAAGTTCTGACCTTACGCATAAGTCTAGAACTTACGCGTAAGTCATTACCTACGCATAAGTTGCAATTTACGCCTAAGGGTAATCCTACGCGTAACTTCAATTTCTACGCCTAAGACTTATCTTACGCATAAAATTGATCTTACGCGTAAGTTTCACTTTACGCGTAATATTCTAACTTACGGGTAGATTTTGCACTTACGCATTATTTCTATACTTACGCTTAAGTCAGGTTACGCGTAATGATAGCAAATTACGCGTAAACTTGTCAAATTCCAAAATTTTCTAAGTGTTGGAAATTTTCCAATGTGTAACTTGTTGAAAATGATAAACTTATGTTGTAACTGAATTGTTTTATGTTTCTAACAAGTAATATAACTCAAGTTTGTCACATATCAAAAGTTTTCACACACACAAACCCCCACTGATCAATGTCAAACATGCAAATCTATATGTACACATGTTCAATGAATGTCTATGCTAACATCATCAACAATTGCCATGTTTGTGTGTTTATGATCTATTCAGATGGCAGAACACAATGACATCCCATACGGACCAGAACCTGAACCCATTCGTGCATGGGAAGACACCTTTCCTGAAAACTACTCCAGAAAGATAGGAAAGAACAACCTGAGAGTCAACTTCAACAAACTTACATGCAATGAGTCTTCTTGCCTTGTTGCAGTTGATGCTCTCATCTTTCACCCGTGTAAAGTTCTACTCACCAAATCTGCTGCAGTGGCATGCTTCTACATACATCAGTTTTGGCACACAATCCACTTGGACCTCCTGGAAGAATCCTTTACTTGTATGCTTCACATGAGACAAGTCACGGTCGACAAGGATCTTCTCCGTAGTGCTCTTGGACTTCCCGAACTTGAACCTAATGAAGATTATGACCAAGTTCCCAGTGAAGAAGAACTGATAGAATGGCTGAGAGATATTGGGTATGATGAATCTGAAGGGGTCATTACTAGGCACTCTAAGGTCAATATCAGGTTTCTTCCACAGCCTTGGAGAACTCTCTACATCATAATTGCCAAGTCACTATCTGGCAGAGACACAGGCCATGAACACCCTAAGCTCCAACATCTCAAGCTGTTTTGGGCCATTGCTAACGTCAAGAAAGTTGATTTTGCCAGCATCATCTGGGAAGACATGGTGTGGCACATACAACGCAAGACGACCAATATTCCATTCATCTGTTTCACCAAACTTCTTATTGCAAGCTTCCTCCATGAATATGATGACATTCCTCAAAGATTGAATGATGAGTTTCAGCACACATACAAGAATGAGGACACACTTAAGGTCATCAAGAGAATGGATACAAGTACAAGGAAACAGGGAAAGAAACTTCCAGATAGCCTCTTAACTGACAAAGTCAAAACTGGCAATAACTACAAGTACTACCTACAAGCCATTGAAGCAGAGAAAGTTGGGTTCTTGGACGAAGCTGCTCTACCTTCATACATGCAGAAGAAAGGTAAGAAAGGTAGCAAATCTGGCAGCTCAGAAAGTTCTACTAAGTCCAAACCTAAGAAAAAGCCATCATCTAAGGTCAGAATTCCTGCAAAGAAACCTACTGCTGAACCTGGCTGGTTTCCCTCACCTCCATCTTCTCCTAAGCCATCTGACTCTGAACAAACTGAATCCGACGAAGGTCCACAATACAGTGAAGCTTATGCTAATATTGAGAAAGATGCGAATCAGGAAGACATCGATTGGGATCAAAACATTGATGAATTTGCTGACAATGCCGTTTATCCATCTTACCTCAATCAAAGTACATTCACAGAAGCTCAGAAAAAGCTGGTTGAAGAAAGGATCAGAAGGGAAAAGATGAAGGAACCAGTTACTGATGTACAAGAGCCTGAAGGACTTTCAGCAGAAGAAGAAAATGAAAGGTCTCTCAACCTTGGTCTCCTCCACAGCCGAATTGATGCATTCAATGCTGATATGCCTCCACCTCCAGTCTTCTCTCAGACCACCGAAGCCGGCGGCTCAAGCAGCATTCCTGAGCCTACCACAGGAATCACTTCAGACTTAGTTGTTTATGATACACCCTCAGTATCTCCCACTGATGTTGAGATGACTACAGCAATGGGAGAGGAAGGAGAAGATGATCCTATGGATACCGATGCTCCAAGACTTATGTCTATGGAAGAAATGGAGATCAGAGAAAGGGCTCAGGAAGAGGAACTGAAAAGAAAACAAGAAGCTGAAGAGGCCAGACTCGAAGAGATTGCTCAAGCTAAACTGGAAGAAACAATCAGAATGGAAGAGAGCAGGAAAGCAGAGGAGGCAGCCAAACTGGCTGAAGAAAAGTCTAAGAAGGAAGAAGAAGCCAGGCTGGCTGAAGAACTAAGGCTTAAAGCAGAAGCTGATAAGCTGGCTGAAGAGAAATTAAAGAAAGAAGAAGAAGCCAGGGTTGCTGAAGAGCTAAGACTGAAAGCTGAAGCTGAAAAACTGGCAGAAGAACTTAGGGTGAAAGAAGCAGCGGCCAAAGATAAGAAAGCTGAACAACCCGAAACAAAGAAAGGTGATGACAAAGACTCCACCACCATCATTGAATCCACACAGTCATCACCTCCTGCTTCTGAATCAACACATGGCAAATCAATCAAGAAACCAAGCTCCAAAGCCTCTGCTGCATCTAAGTTACTCAAGTCAGCTTTCAAAAGAGTGCATGATAAGAAGAGAAGCAAACTAGAAGATCAGGTTGCTAAACTTGCAACCCAGGTTGATGAACTATTGAAGCTGAACTCAAACGTCAAAGAGCTCCAAGATAAGGTTGACATTTTCTTAGCTAAAGACGTAACAGAGAACTTGGAAGCCGCATTAGCAGCTCAAGCACAAGAATACATGGCACAACACTTAGTGGCTGAGCTGAAAGAACTGCTGGCACCAATGAGAGACGAACTCACCAAGTTCGCTGAGCAAGCAGTTAAGAAAGTTATCCGATCAACAACCTTCACTCTTCGTGCCGACAAGTCTACTGCTCCTCTACCAGGACTATCTCTGGATGATTTAGAGGCTCAACTTTTGGACAGGCTGGCAAGCAAACTTACCTTGACTCCTGAAGAAGCCAAAGTCCTGGACGCACTGAAAGATAAACTGACAAAAGAGACTTGCAGCACAGAGGCAGATAAGCTGAAACGTCAACGAGATGATGAAGACAGGGATCCCAATTCTCAGGCAAAGAAACAGAAACAAGCCGAAGGACCCTCATCTCAGTACAAAACACCGGTAATCCCTCCTACCACAACAACTTCCTCACAACAACCGAAGGCATCAGGTTCTGCTCCCAAAGCACACGACCACTTTGAATACACCGGTGGTGACGACATCCCTATGCCCGATGAAGTTCCAGAACCGTCCCCTAAGAAGAAGAAGAAAGCTAAGAAAGGAAAGCATCATCAACCCCAACCAGACTCCTCACCTAAAGGCACCAAACCAAAGAAACCCAAAACCGTCCTTAATTGGCTAGACCATGACAATAGTGCCGAATACTCCTGGTTTGAGAAAATGATCAATTCGCAACCACCACTGGAAGACAATCATGAACCTCAAGATGGTCGAACGGTGGAATATGCTCAAATGATTCAGCAAAAGTTTAAGATGAAAAAAGATGAATAAGAAAGAGCTGCGAAGAATCAAAAATGATGCTTTCAATCTTCTGAAAGATCGGTCTGCTAACTCAATCGAGCTTGAATACCATCTAGAAAATATTGCTCGAGCTATGTCAAGCAATATTGACTGGATCAACCCTGAATCATATGTCGATCCGGTCACAAAGAAAACCGCACCTTACATTACTGACTGGTCCAAACCACTACCGATGATTGGGAAGCCTAAGGAACCAAAGATCCCGTACAAGTTCTTCTACAACACAGACTTGGAATTTCTGACACTTGGCAGCAAGATCGAGAAGAAGTATGTTACCTCACTCGCCTTTCTCCCTGCAGCTCGATATCTCAACAATGCCATCGAAGAAGAAGCTTCAGCATTATTCGTCGACAAAATTGTTGAATATGACCGGGATGCACTTTATGGTATTCATCATTGGCCAACCAACCGGGCACAGTACTATCGAAGCAGCAGACTTAATCAGACGATGGGTGATGTAGAAAGTGATCTGAAGATTGTCTCCATTCAATTCATCTCGACTGTCACGTTCTTTGGGTACCCCTTCCTCAGCAAAATCACACTGAAAAGACTTGATGAAAAGGAGTACGATATTTCCGAGTCTGACTTTCCACGACTACGTCTCAACGACATTGAAGACATGTACCTGCTCAAAGTTCAAGGAAAACTCTGTGGCTTGCCTAAAGAGATGCAGCTTGCCTTTATCCAAGCTCTTCTAATCTACATCAGGCAGATTGTCATAAGAGAAAGAGTTGAAGATCTTCAGTTAGGAGTGGAAAGTTACCAGAAGAAGCTCAATATCACCAAACTAAACCTGTTTGACATCCCCGACCTTCAACATCTACCTCAATACTCCTTGATCAGAAGACCATTTGGGTTCACCTACCGAAGTATTAACGGTCGCAACTGCTTTATGGGATATGAAGAAATTCATAAGTTCTGTGATGAAACTCTTAAGTTCGTCAGAGATGGGATCAAAGGCAGAATCAATGATACTGAACTGGGTAAATCCAAAAGGTGGAACACCAATGAAGCCCGGGATGCTCGCAGATTCATCTTCAGGATTGAGAACAGATTGAGGCGCAGGGATCAGTTTCGGAGGTTGGAGAGTTATGTGGGAGGCAGATCCAAATTTCCGGTGTTGACATTTCAGAGGCCTGATTGGTAGATCATTGTAAGAATTTGATTTGATTTGTCCATATTTTTTTACTTCATAATGGTTTGTGCACGCATATCAGTGTACAACCCGTACTTGTAAAGAAAGGACCCTGAGGTACGCATCAGTGCCTCAATCCTGATATAAGGAGCGAAGGCTTCTTACTTTTGAGTAGAATTAATCAAACATTTATGATTTTTCATAATTCTGCTCAAAAGGACAAGTATTTCACCTCAATAAGACCTAATCACTTGTTGAGGGGGAGCACTTGTCAAAACAAAATACTTTGTTCAAAATCAAAAGTTCTTGGTGAATCTCCCCATAAGACTCAAAAAGCATATTTTAATCAAAAAGTTTAACAAAAACAACATCTCATATGCTATTTTTGAGGGGGAGAAAATGAAAAAGTGATTAAAATATATGAAGTTAAAGCTGAAAAGTTGTATCTTGTGCGAGCTAGACTCAGATTCACCCAGGAATTGACGAGATAATAAAAGTTAGTAAAATTCGAAAGGACTTATCCTCGACGGGTAATAACATCAAGTTAGTTACTAGAGCTAGTTGTCACCTAAAAGCTGACAATGTATCTCTTTAATTAACCACGTAAGCGTGTCTCGAAAAGGATTAGTCTTAGTAGAAATGTACCGTCTCGAGAAACTTTCTGTGGACTTGACCAGGCCGGGTAATAACTTCAAGCTAGTCTAACTAGTGATGTAAGCGTGTCTCGAATCGGTCCTGTTCACGGAAAGTGGATCAATTCAAAAGTGATTGCTCCTCCCGCATGTGCAAATTTATTAAATACTTATGAGCACATGTGCAGGGGGAGCCCTTAAAAAAAGTAAACACTAAACTCTCAAAGTGTTAACCAAAATATTTGATTATCCCAAACACTTTGAGAGATTTTCTATCAAAGGTTTCTTGGCTACTGTCGGAGTTATAAGGTGATTAAGATAGGAATATTCGTCCTATGATCCGCCAGAGCCGGAGGGATCTACCCAAGGACATCACCATTAGTTAGAAGTAGAAGTCCTTAGGTATGATACGAAAAAAGGAGAAATGAATGAAAGGGAAAGAAGGAGTTGAAGAATAAAAAAGAAAAGTAAAGAAAAGGGTGAAAAGAAATAACCCTCCAGATGATTCAACCTTAGGGCAGACACCGGGTTCAATACGTATGCTACTGGTTGTTGCTAAGGCGACGCCGGTATTGAAGATTAAGTCGTCATGGACCCAGTGACGCAATGCACTAAACCTTCTTAACCACTCAAGTTCTCTTAAAAGAGCTTGTTTCATTCTCACGGGGAACCTGCGTTATCTATCGACCTATCTCTTAGAGACGGTTGATAGAAGCAGGAGACTCATCCCCAGTCTCCGCATAGGAAACCTAGGTGTGCACTTATAGAGTCTAGAGCCTTGAGATACATCAAAGATCTCTTAGGAACACTTAGTATTTCTACAACTGGTGTTCTACATCAATGGGCATCAGTTGTAAACTATCGAGTCCTTCGCAGATCTTAGCAATCTGCCGAGAACGTTTATGAGAGGATTACTTATGTATTTCTCAATGATTGAACGGAAATCCTGCCAGGGTCAACATCAAACAGCCCTGACAGCAGGTCACTTCGGTAACCCCACAAGGGTTACGCTTAGTGTTTGCGGTGGTTCCATTACGGTCTACAGTCGTGGAGTGATCCCCAGCGACTCACCCAGTCATTGAGCTACTTAGTAGGTCTCGTAAGCTCCTTCGGGAGTATCTGATATGGGAACGGCCTGGATAAGGATTAGAAGGAGTCTTCACAATATGCTGTTGATGAGCTCTAACTCCTTATCCGTAAGTACCGGTTGTTTTATTGCTAACTGTTTACTCGCAGGTACCTCACTTCCATGATGGTAGATTCCAACATGCTCATACATACATCTTGAAGTCAAAGAAAGCTCCCCTAAAAGACTTTAACAACACAAAGTTCAAAGAAAGATTCTACACCAATAAGAAGAATCTACAAAGTATAAAGACAAAGATCTCAATGCATGTAAAGGAACTTCTTGTACGTGAAAGATTAAAGTCTAAAGATGTATGAGTATGTTGGAATGGCGGACAACCACCACAGACGCAGGAGTGACGAACGGCAGACAACTTCATAACCTAATCACTACATCATCACCAAAGAACAAAGACAAAGAGCAAAGTATATTCATTATCATTCAACCAATTTTGAAGACGTCTAGAGTTTTACATGTCACAAGTGAACGACAAAGATGAAGACGTCGAGCAACCGTGATGACCGACCCTTAGGGGGAGATTGTTGGGATCATACTTTAGTATTTAGTCAAGTCTCGGTCATTACATTTTGTAATAGGTTGCTTTAGTATTATTTATGATTATTGTTTAGTTAATGGGCAACATGTAAAAGCCCATAAGGCCTTAAAAGCCCACGTATGAAAGGATAAGGGAGGAAGGGAGTGTTGCCCTAGCTCCTCCCTTATAAATAGAAACCTTATGTTACATTTTATGTTGTTGGTTATTTGATTATCTTAGTGAAACTCTTGCACTCTCACCTTTCATATTGTCTTATAATCAACCACCTCTCATTCTCATCTTATTTCTTTATCAATCATACTTGTGTTTACATAAATGGTGACCTAACACTAATTTTGACAATTTCTGAAAGTTCAGGGACCTTTTATGTCAATTTTGGATTTTAAGGGGTAAAAGTTGCCAGTTTGTGAAAACTTTCATCCAGGGATTACTAGTGAACATTTATGATTTCCCAAGGACAAAAGTTAACTTTTCTTCCATTTTAAACCTTTAGGGACTAGTTTTGTCAATTTTTGAAACTTGAGGGACTGAAACTGCCAATTATGCAAACTTTGTTCGTTTTTCATTTGTTTTTAAACATTTTGCATCTAAAACATATAAAACACACTTTTGGGATAATTTCTGTATTTTGATGCATTTCTGAGTGTTTTTGGATGTTTAAGCAGTTCAGATACGATAAAAATGATGAGTATTTACACACTCATCACTTACATTATTATTATTGTTCATACTTAGATATAGTTGTTCATATAGTTCAAGATTTGAGTTCACATAAGATAGAATCAAAGTTTTTAAAAGCAAACAAGACTTTAAAACTAAACTAAGTTTTCATAATAAAATTAAAAAGACGTAAAACTATTCAACCCCCCCTTCTTGTCTTCCACAATACGTTTTTGCCGTTTTAAGACGTTTTCGTCCGTTTTCATACGTTTTCAGACATTTATGTCTGTTTTCATATGTTTTCGTCCGCTTTTTAATGTTTTTTCGTCTGTTTTCGTCTATTTTTATACGTTTTTATCTGTTTTCAGTCGTTTTCATCCGTTTTAATATGTTTTTGTCTGTTTTCATACGCTGATATACGTTTTCATCCGTTTTCATATGTTTTCGTCCATTTTTATATATTTTTGTCCGTTTTCAGCCGTTTTCATTAATTTTTCATACATTTTCAGCAGTTTTTATATGTTTTTCATGCGTTTTCGTCCATTTTATTTCATTTTCGTCAATTTTTCATATGTTTTCGTCCATTTTCAGATGTCCTTTTACGCTTTCATACGCATTCATTCGTTTTCTTAAGTTGTCGTCCGTTTTCATACGTTTTTTATTATCACAATTGATATTCTTAAAGTAACAAGTGATATTCTGAATATCACAGAATATCACTTGTTATATTAAGATTATCAATTGTGATATTCAGAAACGTATAAAAACGGACGAAAACGTAAGAAAGTGAAAAAAAAACGTAAATTGAAAAGAATATGAAAATCACTTGTGATATTCTGAATATCACTTATGATATTCAGAGTATCACTTGTGATTTTCATGTTAGAAAACATTAGTTGAATATCACTTGTGATATTTAGAATATCACAGTATATTACTTGTGATATTTAGAAATATATGAAAACGTCTGAAAACATTTAAAAACGGACGAAAACATATGAAAACGGATGAAAACGTAAGAAAATAGACGAATATGTAGGAAAACGGACTAAAACGTCTGAAAACGGGCGAAAACAGATGAAAACTGACCAGAACATATAAAGACGGATGAAAACGTATAAAAACGGACGAAAATGTATAAAAACGGACGAAAATGTATACAAATGAACAAAACGTATAAAAAGGGACAAAAACGGACGAATATGTATGAAAACAAAAAGAAAAACGTAAAATAATAATAATAAAATAATGTGAATTAAAAAAAAGTGCATAAATAAGAAAGACAACAAGACAAGAAAAAGACATGGACTTAGGTTGACATATTAAATCCTAGGTTAATCTCCACATTAGATAAAACTATATGGATGATAGAGATTTGTCCCTCAATATGCAACAAAAACTTAGTCTCTAAAATAACTCACCTCAAATATATATATTTTTACACTTTGAAATTTGTGCTAGATATAACATTTGTTTTTAATACGTTGTCTAAAAAAGTGTCGTATAAACGTTTGATATGAAAGAATGAGGTATGCGGTTATTGGCTAGCATGGACGGAACTTAGAAGGGACTGATGGGGGTTGCGGCCCACCCAAATTTTTTGACCCTATGTTTTTTTTATACCTTTTAATATATAATTTTAGCCATTTTTAATACAAAAATTTAAGAGTAGTGTATATCGCCCCCCCTAAAATAAATACTTTTCAAGTTGGCCCCCCACAAATAGTGTTTAAGTTCCGTCCCTGTTGGCTAGCTTGAATATTAAAATCATGCTTATGAAATAAAGTCAACCTCAAAAAAATAACTTTCCACGAAAACATGTGTTACTCGAAATTTTGGTACAATCATGGTAAATAGGCTAACTTCGAGAACCACAAAACACTTTTTATCGCACGAGTTAGAATGTCTCGTTCAAGGGTTGTTTTTGGTAGGGGTGAGCATGGTGCGGGTTTTGGTAAAAACCGAACTGCATCCGCTATTACGGTTTTTAAAAAATGAGAATCCGCAACCGCACAGTTTTAGAATAAATATATCATAAGGTTACATGATGGATAGAAACATATATACAAATTGTTGTGTATTAGTGTGAAGTTATAAATCTATACAATAGTAAAATGAGGTGAAGAATTTTAAAAAACTTAGAGGATAATTGACAGAAAAATAAAATTATATGACTTAAAAACTCAAACAATAATTAACCTATAAAATACGTTTGAAATAACTAATTATTAAAGTATAAACAAAAGCATTTTATTATACAAAAATTATGAAATTTAGTTGGTTTATTTAGAACAATAAAATAAATATTTGAATATGACTTTGCGCTTCGGTGCGGTTATTGCGGTGCGGTTTTTCAGTGGAACCGTAACCGCACCACAAACCGAAACCGCATCACAAAATGCTTTTTTTTTTCTTCAAGAACAGCACCGCAATTTTTGTTGCGATTTCGGTTTCTGCAGTGCAGGTTTTGCTGGTTTTTTTTATTTACGATTTGCGGTGCGGTTCGTGCTTACCTCTAGTTTTTGGTACGTATCACGTAATGTCTATAATAGGGGTGTTGATCGGTTCGGTTTTCGGTTATTCGGTTAATTCGGTTAAAAATTTTTTTAGGGTCAAACCGTGAACCAAACCAAACCGAATTCAAATTCGGTTTTTGGTTCGGTTTGGTTAAATTCTAGTTCGGTTTGGTTCGGTTTAACCAAATTACACACTTTATTAAAAAAATAAGAAAAATATACAAATATATTTTGCCAAAAAAGTTGTTTCAAACATAAAAAGTATTTTTTAATATTAGGATAGAATTTTTTTGTTATTTTTATATATATATATATAAACATAAATATAAATATATATATAACATTTATTGATCTTTTTATATATATAAATATATAAAAAATATATAAATTTATATGAATTCGGTTTTCGGTTCGGTTTTCGGGTTTGATTACCAAAACCATATCCAAACCGAGAACCGAATTAAAAGTTAGGTTTGGTTCGGTTTTAGCAAATTCGGTTCGGTTATAAGTTCGATTCGATTATTTTTGGTTCGGTTCGGTTTTGGTTTTCGGTTTATTCGGATATTTCGGTTTTTCTGCTCACCCCTATGTCTATTTACAAAGGGAAATGATTGGCACACTTCTAAAATTTATTGGGACACTCCATAGTATGCAGTAGTCAGTTGTACTGTAAGTATAACTTGCTTTAACTGCTTGTACTGTGAGTGTCCCAATAAGTTTTTGGAGTGTGCCAATCACCTCCCATTTACAAATGAGTGATAAACCTTATGCGCAATAGGCCCAAGGTCTAGAAATGGGCCGATCCAATTAAAATCAGGTCCGACCGAATTAAAATTAGGTTAACACCGACTACTTATAAAAGAGCTTCTGTCAATAGGCGCCGCAGTTTTCTATTGAAATCATCAAAACATCTGTCTCTGTCTCTCATCCCATCATGGAATACGAAAAAGCTGTTGTTGGTAATAATGATGAAGGAAACGTTGCTGTGAAGGTTGCCATCGCCGAACAAAAACAAGCACCACCCGCTAATCCACAGTAAGTTAACATTTCAATATGGTTTTGTTTGGTTTTCAAGGTTTATATTATTTTAGGGGGTATTTGGATTAGCTTATTTTGTGGGCTTATCAGCTTATTGAGATTTGGGAATGCCAATAAGCATTATTATTTTTTTTTTTTTTCTTACCCATTTGAGCTTATGGCTTAAACAAGCCATACAGTTAAGTGGTTAAGCTAATAAGCCAAAAAAAAAAGAAAAGAAAAACAGTGAGCTTATTGGCTTTCCTAAATCTCAATAAGCCGATAAGCCCACAAAATAAGCTAATCCAAACACCCCCTTAGTTATTAATATTATTTATAGAATGAATAGACTCAACTGGATCTGATATATGGGGAGAAGGGAGGGTTTCGGTTTATTTAGGGGGTTTGTTTTAGCTTATTTGGTTGGCTTTTGAGCTTATTGAAATTTTTATAAGCTCGTAAGCTCATTATTAATAACTTATAAGCTTATCCACCTGAGCTTATTATAAGCATATGGCTTATAAGCTCATCAACTCGAGCTGATAAGCTATTAATAATGAGCTTATTAGCTTATTAAAATCTCAATAAGCTCAAAAGCCCACCAAATAAGCTAAAACAAACACCCCTTTATTTATTTTAATTTTTGTTGTCGTGAACGGAGTATATTACCGTTACAACCGTCCGTGCAGTTTTTGTGTTTAGACACACTGTGTGTGTAGTATGTTTATGAATGAATATATGTGTTTTAATCCTTTATTAGTACTAGTTTTGTTATCGTAATATAATACTCTTCGTTAATGGTTTCCGTTACTTTTTTTAGTCTTTACACACAGTGAGTGTGTAGCTGTGTGTATTTATGCGTTTGAACTTATGTATTTGATGTAATATGTTGCTATGCAAGTTTTGTGAATGAAATATACTGTTTCGTCATTTTAATTCTGTTTACTGTTTATGGATAGTGTAGGTCTTTGCGTGTGTGTGGATATGTAAAGTATGGGTAATATTGAGTGTTTGTTTGATTGTATTGAATAAATGATGAATTTGAACAACAGAGTAATTGTTTAATGTGCAAGTTTTGTCTGCTAATTGGTTGTTCTATGGTTCGTATAGCGTATTCACATGATTTTATAGGCGACACGCAGTGTATATTTGTAGATATAAATTGAACAAAAATATTTTATTGAATCTGTTATTGTGATGCAAATTATACGTGGAGATTAAACTTATTTAGTGATTTTGTTGTTTTTCTGTTTGTTACGTTGATCTGATAGTTTATTTTGATTGATTTTGTTTAGATATTGTTATAGATGGACGTAACTGTGATAATGTGTACAGAATAATCGATTATAAATTTATAAGTTTGAGTGAGTTTTTCAGTGTGTTGACCGTGTTTCGAGCTCCATTCTAGTAGCAATTTGTTAGTGTATTCTACTACTCAACATATGTGTGTGTCAGTGTTTGTGATAATTGAATGTTTGATTAAGTTATTTATGACTGAGTTGCGTTTATTTTGATTTCTAAACTCGCTTGAATCAACAACTAGTACATAGATATTATTATTTTAGTTATAAATGCTATTCTGAATAGACTCAACTGGATCTGATATACGGGGAGAAGGGAGGGTTTTGGTTTATTTATTTTATTTTTTGTTTCTATTATAATTTGTTTCTGACGCTTGGTTATTATTAACTTAGATAATTTGAATTAGGGTATTGGTATATGATATGATTTCATTTTTTTTTGGTTTTGTTTCAGGTTATATCCGTACTTTCTATGTCTGTTTGTGGCTGGTCATATCCTTTCGTTTCTAATAACAATTGGTCCACGGATTTCACAAAACAAGGACTCCCCCTTTAAAGCTCATGGTGGGATTTTTATGATCATGACCATTGTCGGATTATCTCTTGTGGTGCTAGCATCTGTGGTTTTGGTATTCACAAGTAACTACATGCAAAGTTTGATGAATGATCTCCGCTATACTGTTTTGAAAAGTGTGGGTTGCTTCTCGGCCGTTCATGCACTTTTCTCGCTAGGGGCTGTCTTCTTCATTCCCAAAGAGCTTAACTGGATCGGTTATTTGGTCCTTTCTTTCATCTTTGTTTGCATCCTAGCTTCAAAGTACATTCTCTGGAAATATATATGTACTCATCAGAACAAAGTATGCAACCCCTATCCTCTCCATTGGACGGTATTCCTTACGGTGCTTTTCCCTCTGTCGATTGCGATGTGGCCATTCATTCCCCCCAACCTCCGCAAGATATGGTATCTAGTCACATGTGCAAGCTTCATCATGGTTGTCGAGGCTGGTTATATCTCATTCAGGGAGTTAGTAACTGAGAAACCAAAGTATGCCGAGTGATTTAACAAGACCAAGAGTTAGCCTTGACTGAGTAGTGAGTAGGTGTATGATGTGGAGTTGTGCATAGTCTAATTCACCGTATTAACTTTTTTTTTATCTATTGCTGGTCAAATATGTTGGTTTAAGATGATGAACTCCACTACTTAGGAGTTATGTACTTCTCTAGTATGGTAAAATTCAGTAGCAATGTACGATTTTTGCTATGTGACACCTATGAGTGACTCTTGCGTAACTGTTTTGATTTCATTCTGGTTGATTTTTGCACATTAATGCACTACACACAGTGGAAGCAATTTCAAGTCACCCTTTAGAATGCTGCGTTTGTAAACTACGAAGGTATATATATTCAGCTAATGTTTTTCATACACATTTTTTAACATATAAATTTTCAGTTTAGATAAGATTTCTTTCATGCATTTTTAGTTATGTTTTTTCATTTGCTTTAGGGGGTGTTTAGTGTCATGTTTTCATGTAGCATATAAGTAGGTTCTTAGTGTCCGGGTTAATTCACGGGTGAAACAAACTTGTTAATCATTATTTATAGTCCGTTTTACATGTAGATAGCTGTATATTATTCATCGTTAAACTAACAAATAGCTGATTGTTACATTTACCTTTTATTTTTCCTGAAAAATATTTAGTGTAGTAGATGGAAAACTCAATCTGAGAGTAATGTAAATGTTTCAACAAACTATGGTTAAGTGGTTAAATAAAATTCAAACAACATTATTTTGACCAGTTTTTGGTGCAAATTTTGTGCTATGTTGATCTAGTTGGATGTTGGAACATAGCATCAACTATTCAACCTGTTGTTTTGGTTGTAAAAGAGAATGGAGTCTCTTATTTGAATACACGTAAAAAGTACTACATCCGTCCCTAAATAAATGTCCAGTTTGACTTTTCATAGTCAAACTGCAACTTTAACCTTAACTATTTTTGTGAGTGTTATTTAATATTTGATGCAAAAGATATGAATATATTGTGTTTTAAGTGTATTTTTAATGGTATATATATATATATATATATATATATATATATATATATATATATATATATATATATATATATATATATATATATATATATATTTTCTTTTTTCATGTATTATATAACACAAACAAAATATTTAAGGTAAAAGTTGAATCAGTTAACTTGACATTTATTTAAGAACGGATGGAGTAAAAGCAAACGGGTCCACTGTGATTTGAGAGTATTTTGTTCTGTTATAGTCTTGTGCGGTCTGTGAGCAAGACTGAGAGTTGTATTGAGTATCAACTGTTTTAGTGTGTTTATATGTGTTGCTGTAGTAACTTGAGTTGTATGCACCAAGTGTGTTTGACAACAATAATAACAAACATTTTGAACTTCTTGTTTAAGTCGTCGACTATTTTATAGATGAGTTACAAACTTTTTAAATTTTTGAACGCTCTATTTGTAGCTAAATATTTTCTTCATTTAGCTTTGTTACCGCAACAAGAGCAACAAAACTGATAATATGGTGCTTAATGATCAAATGTGGACTCTTTTCATATTGGTGATTTTAGTTTTATTTCTTATTTTATGTAATCGTGATTTATTTGAGATCAGTGGGTTTATTCAGGTTTAGCTCGTAGACGAGTCGAGAGATGCGGAGTATACACTAGTTCTAGCTAATTTGTCGTCAACTCAAAGAGGGAGGGACAAGGGGGTCGCGCTCCCTTGCGATGTTAAGGGACAAGGTAGCTCTATATTTACTATTTACCATCTTACTAATCTTCCTAATTTTAAAGAAGTTGATTTGTATCCTATTAGTAACGCGTGCCAAGAAATGAGCAGGCTTGGGTTGAGGGGAAGCCGCCTTTGGTTGGGTTTGTGGCAAAGGTTAGGGACAACGTCCTGACCCAAACGATATATTTGGTGCACTAACATATATACTATCGTTTTTTTAGCCTTATAATAATAATAATAATAATAATAATAATAATAATAATAATAATATCGCCCTTCAAAAGGCAACGGTTTGCCAACTAGAGAAAAGTTCAATGTAGATCCAATATTCTCTAAAGATTTAATGAACCAATTTTGACCATTCATTTTGATAAAAAAAAAAAAAAAAAAAAAAAAAAAAAAAAAAAAAAAACTTTCACTCTTTTGTTAAAAATTAAATATCTCGCAAACCGTTAATCGTTATGCCAAAAGAATATACCATCATGATTAAAATTAAATTATCTATCTATAGAGAGGCACTTCTGTATATTTTCGAGAAACTTCTTTTACGACATTTTTTATAAGTGTTGAAATTTACGTCTAGAGAAATCACATGTGATTTGCTATTTTGAATTACATGTGATTTGTGAAATCACACGTGATTCTTAACATACAAATCACATGTGAAGACGCAAATTTTAACACCAAAACAAAACTTGAAAAATAAAAATTTGTCGAAAGTATATCGAAGTGCCCGTCTACTGAAAGATAAAAAAGTTCTCATCGCAATGGTGTATTTTTCGTCCCAAACGATTTGCCGTTTGCAAGACATTTTATTTTTATTTTAAAAAAAGGTGAAAAATGGTTTTATATTAATTTTGATGAAAAATTGATAGCTAGGATTGGTTCATTGAATCTATAAAGAATACGAGATTTATATTGATCTCAACTCGATATAGTTAACGGTACCGTTTGGTGCTGAAGAATTTTTTTAAGACACACCCTGAAATATGCGTCAAGTTACTAAAGTTACCTGGTAATTTTAGCTTTTTACAGCTTTTTTATGTAACATAGTTTATTTATGAAATACCTAACAAATATCTAGTAGTTTCCTTATAAAAAAAATATAGAGATGAAAAATTCTTAAAATTAAGAATAAAATGAGCTCTTTGTAATACTTTTGACTTATGCATGATTTTATAAAAAGCGTTGAATTCGATATATGGCTTTTTTTTTTTTTTTTTTTTTTTTTTTTTTTTTTTAAATAAATATTCAAAACACACCCTCAAAATATATTATAAATATTTAGCAGTTTTCGTATAAAAATTATACTAATAAAAAGGTCCTTAGATAGGTATTAAAATTTCGAAATCGTCTTCTTGTTTTTCTTTTAATAAGTAAAATAAATAAATAAATAATAATGTGCATTACATTATACACTTTTGGTTATATGAACACATGAATCAAATTAGATAAAGTTGAAACATCATCAATCATGATCAAGGATGCAATACATCGTGAATGAGAACATGCTGAACAACGTTTGATGAACGAATATTTTGACATACGCATAACATAGGTGTTATGACTTGAGTTAATAGAAAGGGTGATTTTGGATGTGTGAGTAATGAAGTTGTGTTAAAGAGAAAAATCAAATCTGACATGATGCTAATATGGTGGCAAAATATATTTTACTGTTTATTCTAAAGACAATGTTAGCGCATCTAAGAGCATAAGGTGTAGTAACTTGTGTTATGAAATAACACTGCGCCACGTCAGCACCACATCAGCTTTAACATTTCAACATTAACAAAAGAAAAAAAAAAAAAAAAAAAACACCCCTTATATAACACTATCTCAACACCACATTTTAGGCCCTATTTTTCTTTAAACATAAAAATTACAAATTCAACCCCTAAACTAATACTTCGTTTAATAAACAACCTATCATTCTATTAATAACCATAAAAATAACAAACAAGCTTTCAATATTAAAACATTACATAAACATTAAATAAACACTACATAAAATACAATACGAAATACGATATGAAAAAAAGAAAAAAACATATGAACTAGAATACAATACGATACGACATACTTAAACATAGCTTAATCTGAATGTTCTCCGCATGCAGAATCATACTCAGGATACTCCCCGAATTCGAACCTAAACAACTCAGTATGAGCATCACCTTTCCTCCACATCTCTTCCAACTCTTGTTGACGCCTTGAGTTTTCTGCATCAACAATTGCTTGCTCTGCCTCTACTTCTCTTAATGCTTCTTCATCTCGCATAAGATTATATAGCTATGTCTAAGTCAATCTGTGCTCGTTAACTGGTTCCTCTGCTGGTGGAAATGAATAAATGGGAGACATGGGTTCGTGCGTTGCTTGTTGTTATGACGAACCACCCATAGTGTTTTCCGTATGCATCAAACGGATTTTTGTGGCTTATGTTATCGCCTATTTGTATTTGTGACACACATTCATCCAACGTTTTCTTGATGTCGGAATCTTTCCAACCTCCTACTCGTAAAAATTCCTGAATGACAACACGTCTTTCAGGCGAAATGTCTGTACAATTCGCATACTGTTTTCTCATATCATCTTTCAAGCTGCTTGCGTTGCTAAACATCTCGGAAACCTCGTAAAGTTTTTCCGGGCGAAAGTTATCACCGTCAATTAGTTTCTGACGCCGTCACTGACTTCTTCGAATGTGTGTGTGAGATTACAAGCCATGGTTTTGAAAAGAAAAATTGTATTGAAATTGTGAATTCGGTTAAATGTATGGAAAGTGTGTAAAAATAATATGTAAATGTGGGTATTTATAGATTTATTATTATTATTATTATTATTATTATTATTATTATTATTTTATTTTTTTTTGAATTCAAACATCACTAGCCGTCAAGGGGCGTAGGTGTAATTTATTTTTTATTTTTTATTAAAACCTTCCTCAACGTCACGTTGCCATGGCAACGCTACCATTAACGCAAACCATAACGCCGCATGCATGGTATGATAACGTTGGCCAGGTGAGCATAACGCCACCTTCGTCGTTATTGCATCATATGCTCTAAGATATGGTGGGAAAATATATTTTAACCCGTGACAGTTTTTAAGTTAGTGAAACAAAATCAATATGAAAAAGAAAACCAAAATAACAAGTTGAGAACACAAAAGACGATTGTGACAAGATGTTTGATTGGATAGAGTGCCTACTTATAAAGAGAAGTGATTTACACACTTTATTTTTTATCTTCATACTATAATATATAAGCAGTTAAAGTAAATTATACTATATTTAAAGTACATATATCTAATATATTATACTATATGCATTGAAGTGTGCCAATAAAGATTTAGAGTGTGGAAATCAATTTCCAAATATGAATGGTAATCAGTGGCCCACCAAAATCTTATTATAAACATAGCCCAAACAGTAAAGAACCATGTTTCTATGAATTAGGGCTTAGAAAAATCACCCGAAAGCCGACCCAAACCGACAAACCAATCAAAACCGGGCCGAACCAAACCGACCTTATTCGGTTCGGTTCGGTTTCGGTTCGGTTAGGGTCAAAACACACTTATTCGGTTCGGAATAGCTAGAAAGCCCCATGAATGCTCAGGTCAGGTTTGGTCGGTTCCTGAGGTGGCCTTTTTTTTTCATTTCCCAAGTATCAAGTATCACTGGCGGAAAATCATGTATAAAATTAAAACGTGGAGATTCTGTCAGCTGTAACTTATTATCTTCCATAAACTGATTTAAGACTGTTCCTGCATCCAATATGACAGCATAATTTTCAAAAGCTTGGTCACTCATATCTTCAATTGTCTCTGTGAGGTCATTGATATTCTTCTCAAGCTTATTTATTACTTTCTTTATCTCTTCTTTGTTTCTTTCAGTAACACATCTAGACTCGTGTGGCTTCTCCATCTTCTTGTTCAATTCAAGCAAAAGATCTGCATTAGTTTGGAAATCCCGAATCTGCAACTCTCTATCATAACCATTATTCATAGAAAGTCCATGCCAACCAGCATCATCTTTAATTAACCAGGAGTTTCCATAATATCCAACAATTAAACTCAAAATTCCTGCAATTGTCATTCTTGTTAATTTCGCCATTAGTGTTACTGACGTGGAGAGTCTGTTTCGTCGGGTCTGTTCTTTTATGCATCTTGAAAATAAAACTGCTTGCTTACAGTTATTTGCCAAGGATCTGACAAACATATCAGAAAACATTACACTATTAGCAGCTTCAAGATCACTGAGTTGGTGCAGCATCTCTTCATTACTGTAATTGTCTGCTGTGCATTTCACCAAAATTTGCCTGAGTGCCAACGTTACGCTCATCCAGCTACACAATATATCTTTCAGTAACCTTATGAAATCAGTGTAAAGCTTGGAAGTTTCATGGCTGCTTTGATAGTAGTCATAAATCGAAGGAAATAATAATTGTGCATCACTCCACTCTCTTTTCCATTGCTTAAAAACCTCTTGGTTGATTTCGAGTAGACAGTTAATAATTTGGTGGATTTTGTGCAATGAATAACCATTTCTTCTATAGAAAGAAATAAAGCTCGCTATGCTTTCAGAATGGATAGGGTCCTCAAAGTTTATGTGATCGGCTTCGGAGCCCTGTTTCAAATAAGTGGCAAGAGCTTTAAACTTAGACCTCACCTCCTTATTTGTATAATCCACATATTTTTTCAAGTGCTGCATTTCTTCATCATGTATGAAACGAACTCCAAATTTGGTAACCTGTAAATTTCCGTCTGCAACAAATGTATTCAAAGACATCAATCAGTATTCACTTATTTCCCCTACCGCAAACACATACCATGAAGAACAGTCACTCAAATATTAAATACTATAAAGTATGACACACAAATAGTCGCCTTTGTGACATGTAAGATTGAGATGCTCATGTGGTAAATCAAAATAACCTGTTAAAACTGACCTCTTGGCTCAACGCTTAATGATACACGAAAAGTGTTCTTTTGATTTTCATTTACCATTCTTTGAAGGCCATTAGCTGCTGTCCAATAGAAAAGCAATTGGTTCTCCAACCCTGGCACCATGTTTATGGGGACGGGAATTTTACAAAGTGTTTCCCCATCATGGATATGAGCTGTCACCACGTATTTTGTTTCCATGTTAGCATCTGTATGGCGGAAAGCAATAACAGCGCATATGGCCACTCCAACCCATGGGCGATCAAGCAACAATATTTCGTCAGATTTTGACGTCGTGAACTTTGATGGAATTTCGCTTCCAGCCGCAACTATCTCAAATACAGCTTCTGGTGTCATCCAATATTTTGTTCTCAACTGAACACACGCAAAAAAAAAAAAAAAAAAAAAAAAATTACTTACCAATAGTCTCATTTTACAATTTGGGAGAACACAAATTGATAAAAGCATAATTAGACATATAGATCTTGGTATTCTATCTTGAAATCCACGGGATGTTACACACACACACACACATAAACACACCTACACACGAGGGGGGGGGGGGGGGGGGGGAGGGAGACCTGAAGATAGCTGTTAAGTACTCTTTCTGCCAGATAAATGCCACTTTCGTTCTCTGCTAGTCTGGGGCAGTTCAAACATGAAACTGTTGGACTAGTGTTGTTGCTTGTGGCATGAAAGGTAGACATATCCACCTCTTTTCCTGACATGATGTAATTGAATCTAACCTGAAGTCCATAAAGCGTGTCCTCATTTACTATTGAAAGTTTTGGTACTGACTGAAGCCTCTTGCAATTATTTAAACAAAGCATTTTAAGATTTGAAAGTAGACTGATGCTTGCTGGCAGATGAACAAAATCATTTCCAGATAGATCCAAAGATATCAATTGATGCAGTAAACCAATACCATCAGGAACTACAGATAGATTGCAATAACTTATATCGAGCTCCCGTATATTTGATAAGATATCCACATTTGTAAAAAGAAAACCTTTATTTTGAGATGAAAATGGACATCTTTGAGCGCGTAAAAATCTTAATCTTTTCAGGCAATGAATGGACAAAGGAATCTCTTCAATAGAAGTTTCACTTGCATCAAGGTTCCTTAAGTTATGCAATTCCACCAAGCTTTCTGGTAACTTCTTGATGTTAGTTCCATTTACATACAGATGCTCTAAGCACTTCATGTTCTGTCCAAACTCAGGAATATATTCAAGATTTGAGCAGCCAGAGAGAAGAAGTGTCACAAGAGCTTCCATTTCGATGTTGCTTCTGCCAAGGCTTCGAAGATGTGTACACCCAGTAACATTCACGTATTGTAGACTTTTATGCAGAAGAACTGATTCGTGCAACTCTCTCAATTTCGTGCAGCCTTTGAGATTTAGTTTCACAAGTTTTGGAGTTGATGTCAAATCTGGGATACTGATTAAATCCTTCGAATAACTAAGGTCAATAGATCTCAAATTCAGAAAAACCTGTAAAATGGAGAAAACTCTCAGATTTATAGCTTGCAATCACTGCAAGTTTTTGAGTAACACACGATTAACGGGATCTATAGACAATACTTACAAGAGTTTCCTCCCAAAGTGTTTCGAGCTGGCTATAACACATTTCAAGTTCATACATATGCGCCGGCTTAAAGTTTGAAGGCAAAGACTTCAAAGAACATTCAAACCATTCCAAAATTCGTAGATCATTTGAAAGATAACTAAGACCTTGAGGAAAGTGTACATTACTTATTCTGAGAAATTTCAATCTCCTCATTATTGAGAAACAGCAAGGATCATCAATGGAATCATATATTTCAACCTTCTCCTGGTTAATGATATGAATTCTACTCGATTCCTGGTAATAAGAAGCACAAAAGCAGAATAAGTAATATAATTCTTTCATCATCTGTCAGTCTCAAAAAGGTTGGTTTGACGGGCCACCTTAACCCGGGATCCATTTTGGACCCATGAAACTCTTCCCCAAGGGCTGCACATCATTCAATTTTAGTTGTTTGCAAGCTGGGAAAGTTAGGATTGAACTAAAAACCATTTTCAAGTTTTTAACTTTTTTTGTTTTTTTGTGATTCTTAAAAACTATTTGAGTTTTTTAGTGAAATGTTTTTTACTTTTATGACACCCTCTTTTATTTATATAAAGAGAGACGCATTATAACATTAATTAATAGTTTGGAGCTAAATATGAAAACAGGTCCATGTACAAACCTTCGGTTTCGATAAGAGGACTTCTACAACATCTTGAATTTTTTTTATTGCAAAGTGAATTCCTCCGTAGATATGTGATTTTTTATGAAGAATTTCCCAGCACATTTTTTGGAGCAGATCATGCATCCACACACAATCATCATGATTGATAGTTATGAGAAACTTGTTCATAAGATCAGTGATTCCACACTCAGAGTATAAACCAATATTCGTTAGTATATCTTTAACCAAATCCAGGTCTCTCCCTTTCAAGAAACATGCAATGTACATGAAGGTCTCCTGCTGATTACTATCAAGTCTAGAAAAAACTACTTCAAGTCTTCCAAGAACATCTTTAGGCGGATATTCTTGAAGTTTCTTCAACATCTCTTTCCAATAGCTCTCCTCCTTCCCATATAACAGAGAACCATAAACATTAAGGGCTAATGGGAGACCGCCAGCAAGCTTCACAATATCATCCGACCACTTTTCATACACATGTGTAGGAGGGCCCTTCTCAAATGCTGATTGACAAAAGAGTCTATGAGCTTCATAATTTTTCATTTCTTCACATCTGTAGATTTCAATTATTTTTTGAACATTCAGCAAGTCTACATTTGTTGTGGTTACTATGATTCTGGTGCCAGGTCCAAACCATTCTCGCCCCCCAGCTAAATATATTAACTGGTCAACATGATTCACATCATCCAAAACAATTATAACCTTCAAATCACGTAGCTTTGTCCCCAACAAAGTTTGTCCGTGTTTAACACTTCGTACACGAACACTTTTCTCCTTCAAAATGTCATCAAGGAGTTTTTGTTGTAACTTGCAAAGATCAATACTATCATCTTGCTTGGAAATGTCCTTGATGTTTTCAATGAAGCTACTCGTTTCAAACTGCCTTTGAATGTGGTAAAAGACAGATTCAGCTAATGTAGTCTTACCGATTCCACTCATCCCACATATCCCTACAAAAAGAACTTCACTAGACTCCATTCTCAAAATTCTTTTTATTTCATCCACTCTTGACTCCATTCCCACTAGGCCATGGAATAAATCTTTTGGTAATGCATCTGGCATGTCCTTTAAGATTTTTGATACAATTTCACTTATGACTTCTGTTTCATTCCTGCAGATAGCCAGAAATGAGAGTAGTGGCCAGAAAGGAAGAAATATTATTACAGTCGCGTTAGGATTCTTAAGTTCTATCTACTTCTAGAAATGGAGAAGTAATATTTGTTGCATATAAAACTACATAAGAAATTATTACCTCCAATATACATATAGAAAAAGAACATGTTGTTCCCTTTTACTTGATTATTAACTACTAGTATTAGGAAGTTTAACAACCAAGTAATATATCTAACAATATGAGTTTACACTTAACAGTTTATATGAAAAATTAATTTTCAACGTTTAACTCTTTATTGATATACATCAAAGAATTATACTCGTTTATTTGCGGAATAACAAACGATATTGAATGACAATTCATGTTTGGTGATCTCTTCACTAAACTCAAACACAAACCAAAGTTAGTGTTTCAGTACGAACCATGCTTAACCAACAGATTCAAGATCTGGGATTTAGTTCTATTTTGGAGGAATATGAGCTCTTGAAAATTTTAATAACTTTTAATACAAACAGACACATATTCCTACTTTACAACATTCTATTTATATACAAAGGCAATGTGGATGCCCGTAGGGTAAAAGGTACAATCAACATTTGATGGGTAAAAGTACATTTCGTACTTTTGCTTTCATTCCTAGTATGCTATCAGAAATACTTTAAGGAACAGTGTCGACAACTGTTTGTATTTTTTTACCAACTATATTATATCTTTGATAAGTACTTTATACCTATCTTCCCAAGATGTTTTTCACCTATATATCAGTGACTTAAACATCCTACCAAAATGTCTAAGTCATCAGAATGTCTTTAGTTTGTTGGGGAGATCTTCAGGGAGTCAATGAGTTATTGACATCACTCACTGACTCCATCATCGTGATCCTGTTTTTGTCTTGACTTTGGAGATCCACCTCAGGTTGTGATGAGTCTTTCTTTCGGACTCTGAAAAACTTCTTGAGGGTGACTCCTTGAATGCTTTCTTACATTCAGGGACTTGTTGTTCTACTTTGTGTTATTTTTCATTCAAATCTATACTAAGGATTAGTGAACACTGAATTGTCCCAATAGAACCTTACAATGATAGTATCAAAAAAATAAAAGGTTAATAAGACCGCTACCTGTGTTGTGTCACGTGCATTCCCGAGAGAGCCCCCACCATTTTAAACGCACTTCTCCAGGTTTTCACCTTCTGTGGTGAAATTTCAGGATTTGCTTCATGATCGACAAAGCCTTGTTCGAAACAGTTTCTTTGATGGCGTACATCAGAGGGATCCACATGGTAAAACACAGGAATAATGACCAGATTGCCATGTTCCATGCAATCAACAATCTTTGCAATTTCCTCCAAACTCCATTTTGATGTTGCAAATTTGCTTGATAAAACCACTATGGCAATTCTTGACGCTTCTATGGCCTCTAGGAGCTCGGAAGTAATGGGATTCCCAATCTCAAGTGTCTTGTCATCTTTGTAAGTTGTAATATCATTTCTAATTAAAGCATCATATAAATGGCTGGTGAAACCCGTGCGAGTGTCCTCCCCTCGGAAGCTCATGAAAACATCGTAATCTTGCGATATTTTTCTTGAAGATGATGATGGCATCATCTACAGAGGTCACAAATCAGGTATAAGTCAAAGATGATTTGTGTTAATACCAAATGACATTAAACAGTAGATTTTTCATTTTTGGCAACCGGTCAACAAGCAGCAGATTATACCACAAAGTCAGAAATTTAATTAAATTAAACATAATACTAGTAATTAACAAGCATCAAATTTCATTTGCTATTCTGGGTAAAATCAGAAGGGCCTATTACAATTCAGTCATAAACACCTTATATTGAAACCCTATATTAATTACTGATAAATAGAAATATGAATATATTTGTCCTATATCAAATTTAATTTACTAACATGATCCGTTGACTTTCACCAATGATTCTAATTATCTTATTAGCAGAGGCTCAACTTATGAGAAGATAGTATATGCAATGAATGACGACTAAGTTAGCTAACTGAAATAAATGCATACAATAACAATTTGACAGATTAAGCAACAAAAA
The DNA here is from genome assembly GCA_030686995.1 of Artemisia argyi. Taxonomy (NCBI): domain Eukaryota; kingdom Viridiplantae; phylum Streptophyta; class Magnoliopsida; order Asterales; family Asteraceae; genus Artemisia; species Artemisia argyi. The sequence continues at coordinate 26,648 of JARVZY010001773.1, forward strand.
ACGGACCATGGGTGCTGCTGCTGATGTGCCTGTACCAGTCAACGTGGTAATTTGAGCAAGATGTGGTGAAAAAGCATATAATTGGATAATCAAAGTATAGGAGTCGTTTTATAAATATGGAGTTGTTGGACGTGAGCTTTTATTTCCATTAGGACCATTACCATGCAACTTCTGAGTTTTGGCCTTTTGGGGTTTGACTGTGACATGTTCCACATGCTGCCAAACGTAGAGCTTTCGTTTCCATTATTTTGAAACATAAATAACTATAATACACCAATTAAATATCCAAATTTGTCCGCTCCGTTAATAGTGGAATCCATAATTTTTTAGTTCGTGGAACTCTAGCTTGGATACCACCAAAGGACTTCGGTTAAGCTTTTATTAAACAATTTTAGTTTTTTTTTTTAGAATTTATTTTAATGGTCCTCTGATTTGTGGGTTATAAACGAATTAGCTCAAATTATTTTTTTGTCTTGGATCGAGTCTTTTATAGTTTTAACATGTCGCGGTTTCTGTCCATTGAAAACATCTATTGCTAAATGTATTTGGCATGTCCTAGGCGTAGCCAAAAAGTTTTGCTCAAGGGGCACATTTTGATAAATTTTAAAAGCCACATTACAAAGTGGTTTTGAAAAAAAAAAAAAAAAAAAAAAAGGTCAAATATTTTAGAAAATTTACATTACATTTTTTTCGCTAGTGGGGTACTTCCCCCCCCCCCCCCCCCACACACACACACACACACACACACGATGCCCCCTCCTATCTCCACCCATGCATGTCCTTCAAGATTTTTGTTACACTTTCACGTATGACTTCTACTTCATTCCTGCAGATAAAGATGATATACTATGGCAGTCACGTTGGATTCTTAGTTCTATCTACTTCCACAATTGGCGAAGTTATATATGCTACATACAAAACTACATAAGAATTTATTACCCCAATATTATAGCATAGAGAAAGAACCTTATCAAACAAGAAAAGGTTAGTAATTAAGACTAGTACGTGCTGTTAGTGGATATTTGTATTATGTTTATTAGTTTAGAGCTCAGGCCCGGTTTATTGTTTGTAGAGGCCTAGCCCATTTACGTTTCGTCATTGTATTTATATGGCTCATGCCTTTTATAATGACTAGACGAGTACCCGTGCATAACAACGTGATTTATAGCGTTGATAGTTATAGTGATATTTTGGTTAAGTATTTTGAGTAACTACGTATAGCTGTTTGCCGCTAGAAAATTCCGTTCCTATGCATTGGTACTCCTCTAGTTATTTTTGAAACCTCTAATATGCATACACCTCTTTTATATAACTTGTACATAACTCGTTGATATATTCGCAAAGCAAAAGTAAAAGTGATCAACTATTATATAAAGAAAATAGTAATATTTTTTATTTATTAATATTTTTCATTTCAATAAATTAAATTATAAATGTTTTTCCATCGTACAAATACATAAGAAGCTATATGAAAAAAGTAAATTTTTTATTTTTCTTAACCCATGATTTTATGATTTAATTTAAAATTTGATTTTATTTATTACTTATATATAAGTTTTCATTCGAAAATAATGGAAGACAAAGTACATGTCATATATAAGTCACATACAAGCCTTTCGTTGCC
>JARVZY010001774.1:0-63703 GCA_030686995.1 Artemisia argyi
AAGAGTAGTTCTATCATTTTTTTAGAACATCTTAATCTTAGTAATATGCTAGACATGTAAGTCAAGTTATAAATTAGTGACCATGCAAACTTTCCCTTTATATTTACTTGCATACAGTATAAAAGTAACTTAATTTGTTACTGAAAACAAAGTTCAAAGAGGATTATTGTGTTTGTTAGGGATCCAACACCTAAACAACTAACGATCAAATAAAGTAAATAGCCATGCCTTTTTTTTTTTTTTTGCCTGTGAAGTTAGATTTGTTTATGTAATACAAAACCTATATACTAATAAAGCTACCAGGCAATTAAAATCTTTTATTATTAACTAAAAGTCTTAACTAATTATGATATATGTGTTGGGATAGAAGTGTATAAATTTCCAACCAACTGGGCTAGCTCAGTTGGCCACCAATGGTGACTTTGGGAAGGTTGTTACTATATGCAAGAGGTCTCAGGTTCGAGTCTCTCCATGAGGGTTTTCCTTCAAGGTGGAATCTATGAGGTTCTGCCCCATAGATGCCTCGATTTGAGGCTGGCAGGTTAGCAGGGATTACCTTCTGGGTAAGTGCTGTAGAATCGAACAACTAACTTAGTATTGTACTAACTCGCCGTTAAAAAAAAGAAGTGTATAAATTTCCGAGTAATAATAAGTTGTCCATATGTTGAATTATAACAAGCTAGTTTAAGAGTTTTTTTTTTTTTTTTTTTTTTTTTTTTTTTTTTTTTTTTAATATATAGTTAATGAGCTTTTACGTTATTCAATTTTACAAGTTCAACTTGATAAGTTTATATAAACTGGATGTTTTGTATGCATATCAAATGTCATGACTCGTGAGTTCTCCATGTTTTAAATTAACGCAAAAATGAAGTTTGTTAAAAAAAATACAAAATAGAAATATCCATTCAGAACCTTTATAAAGATCGGAGTACAAGAAAATAGGTAAAGACTGCGCGACATAGTGCTTATTCCAATCGTGACTCAACATAGTACATGACTCAATACCTATATATAGTTACATCACAATTCACACAACATTAAGAAAATGACAAGGAAAATATTAAATCACATATAATACATATCAAGGAGTTGCATTTCTAGCTAGTAGAAAACACCACTCTTTAACGTACACATTCTCGATCTTAATTTAGCTTCTTATACTTGAATACTTACCAATTCCAACCACATCATGCATGCATGATATGCCTGTTGTTGAACATTGGATTATTCAGCGAGCCTTGTTAATTAAGGGGTCCAATAAGTACTCCCAAGCTGTCTAGGTAATCTCCGTAGTTTCCGAAGAATCCTGTAAAGTCTGTAATCTAACCTTTAACCACGGGCAGTGAGAATGTAGTTCCAGTTATTGCTCTCCCGTATGCACTGTTTACGCTCCTCCCAACTTTAAAATACAAAGATGTCGCTAATCTCAGTTAAGTGTTCCCCGTAACCAAGATGAAGCTGATTGGTAATAATTAAAAAAGACAAATTTTACCAGTAGATACAAATAAATGTAGATAGATGTTATAAGGTGCACGTACAATTCCAGGTTTACCATCATCAAAATCACCTTCATATATTGAAGAATTGACTTGTCTGTTTTGTTGGCAAGCTATGTTTGTCGCTTATGATTTACTTTTTTTTTTACCAAACAACACATCATATCAAACCACAAATAATACTACCATGTGCATACATATTTTTAATTTAATACTTTAACAAATCATGTTTCTTAATAAAAAAAAAAAAGATAATAATAATAAAGAAATAAATATTAATATATAGCTAGTAGTAATTAATACTCCGTATAAAACGGGTGTATAAGATTTACCTCTTTTAATCACAAGTTAATTTAAAACCTAAACTTCGATCGAAACGAATTAGGTGTCCCCCTTCCGTTTACATACACCTCTCTAAGTATCATTGTATACGGATTCAACATCTTCGGAAAGAAAACGTTTCGATTGGTGAAGCATTCATGCTGATGACGTATAGTAAATACATAAAGAGTAATACTCCGTAGTCAGAATAACAGAAACAACATAGAGAAAGCTAAAAGAGAGAGTTTATTTATTCATCTCATAATAGAGGTTTATATAATGTTACAAGATGGAGTATCCTCAAAGAAGGCTCTCGTAATTTCTAGTAACAAATATCTCTTATTACATTAAAAGGATATGGACTAATTGACATACATTAGATAATTATTTATAACACATAGCTAATTGTCCCATTGTCAGAGACGGAACTTGAACGTATTTATTGGAAGGGCTAACTTATAAAATATTTATTTTAAGGGGCCGATATACACGACGCCGATATTATTTTATTTTTTAATTTTATTATTAAAAATGATTAAAAATAAAAATAAAAATGTATAGAATGTAAATAGGGTTAAAATTCTTTGGGGGGCCACTTCCACTCATTAACATCTTACCGCCACTTCCACTCATTAACTTCTTAGCTGTCAAGCCACAAGAAAGAGCTTCATTTGGTATATCTCCTAGACGATCAACTCCTTCGGCGAAAACCACACCCATGCCCATGTGCAAATGAGGCTCAATGTGGCAATGAAATGGCCACACACCTGGATTATCAGCGACGAATCTTATAGCTGTCCATCCGTAAGGAAATATTACTACAGTATTTCTCAATGGCGGGTTTTCTAAGTTCAGCTTCTTTTCGTCTTTCTCGGCGGAGAACTTGCCTTCTCCATACCCCAACACCCAAAAGTCGTGCCCATGAAGGTGCCATGGATGTATCTCGCTATCACCAGCTTTTAGCGTATTGGCATTCTGTAGTATCACGTCAATAGTATTGTTTAATTCTAGCATGTAAACTCCATTCCCATATGTGGCGTTCGGATTTGGCGGGGGTCTCGTTATGTCATACGTTTTAGGAAAAGTATCGGGTGGGCTTTTTTGGTCAAATGATTCGTTAATCCCATATTTGATTGCCCCTAAGTAAGGGGTCGGCGGTAGGGTCAATGATACGTTGTTAATAGCCCACTTGGTATAACCGTTGATGCGATTTTGAGTATTGAGGAGGAAGATTTGACGATGGCTGTTAGCTGGGGGCTTTGGTGATTCTGAATGAGCGAGTAGTTTTTTAGAAAATAATTTGCTACGCTGATAGTCATTCCAACCAGGGGTTGGTTTAGGAGCAAGTTTAGGTTGTTTTGTGGGCGTGGTAGATTGATAGTCTAGTATGGCTAAACCTTGAGGGGTTTTTGGTTCTCTTCCTCTCACACCAACTGAGATCCAATAGTTATCGCTAGGATTTTGGTCTGTTTTAAATAACACTGAATACGTTTCACCTGAGTAAATGTCAAAGTCTTTCACCGAAAATTTCTGAAGGTAGTTCCCATCAGCTTCCACCATCAGCATCTTGTGTTTCTATAAATGCATAAACCACAAAAATATTGAATTAGTTTCTTTGGTGTCGAGTACATCAGTTATAAAAGGGTGATCATGATTTTGGTACAATTGCCTTTATTTTGTTCATTATTAAAGTTGAATACATGCAATGAGTATTTGTCAATCTTTTTCAAAAGGCTGTTGGTTAATTATAGAGACCCTCATTAATCAAGTTTGCAATGAAAGTGAGCTAAAAATACTCACTCTATTAGTATACTTTATATATTCGTCATAAAATCAAAGTGTGTGACTAATATCAAAGATTCCCCTATAAATATATAATCAGTATCTATACGCATAGCCAGAAACAATGTGACCTCATGTCACAATTTAGTAATTTACAGGTGGTAAAATGGTCTTATACGATGTTGTTGCAAAAATAGGTTGTTACCAGTATATATAATTTGTTATTTTGACTTACATATACATGGTTTTTCTATTTTTAAACTTAATTTATGAATATTTTCTTATACGATGATGCAAAAATAGGTTGTTACTACTATATATAATTCGCAAAAAATGACAATAGTTTATGGACTAACCCCAATAGCAAGGTTGAGTGAGGCTAAAGCAGTAGTACTGGCCACTCTCAACCTATATGTCTTGTTTGGCCTCACACGCAGGATATTTGGTGCACACGTGTCGTTTTCGTTTCCCCTAAAGTTGCACTTCGGAAGACCACCACTGCCGCTATTATGTGCTGCTGCTAACGAGCAGTTATATTGCCCTTTTCCATTTATCAGCAAACTCTAAAACAAACACAAAACAGTAATTTAAAACATGCATATATAGTAAAATTATGCACATACAATAAAATGGTTGTACATACTTAAAGTAGTTAGACATGCATGGCTGCATAAATGTATACTATCAGTCTATCACACAATACTTATGACACTTTGCAATAGTTGTATATTCTTTGTGCACGCACAAACACGTATAGCCATACAGATTATACAAGATTTATAATCATAAGTGACTAAACGTTGATGTTGGCAAAAGAAAGGATCTGATTTGATTTGAGAATACTTCGTCAATGTTCCTTTTCTTTCAAAATTCCGATTATATCACATGATTGTTCGCACGTATAGAGTGCAAACGCCCTTTGGTTTTCTTTAACTATGCATTAATGTGTTCTTAAAATTAATTTACAAGATAAAGGAAAAGAAAATGAAAAAAAAAAAAAAAAAAAAAAAAAAATTTGTATTTTTAAGATATTTTTAAAGAAGAAAGAAAAAGAAAAGGAACGAATTGGAAAGAAGATTCGAGTTTTGTTACTTTAAAATCTTCCTACCACTATAGGGCTGATTAAGAAGGAAATGAATTCAAAAACATATTATAGATTTTTTTTTTTTTTCACTTTCTTTCCGTACTCGGGTAAGGTTGGTTCGGTTTTTCCTTTCTTTTCTCCTCTATCTCTTCTCTTCTTTTTCCCTCCGAAAATAACTTAAAAACACACCAGCAACATATAAATATTAAATAAAAAATTTTGAAGCGATATTTTTTTATTATCAAATGAATTATAATAGTACCACATTCAAATGTTTATATTTTACATTTGACTAAGCGTAATGAGTGATGGAGCATAAAGGGCGGTGACCACCATCACGTGGCGTTCCCCTTAAAACCTCCTTCAACCATATGCGTGATGTGACTTTTTGATATTTTTTTTGTTGCATACTGCATACTACTTAGGTGGTATATATTTTTTTTGTTTTATTTGTGTCCCCTTTGAGGTATATTACTCTATTTAAATATACACTGTTAAAAAAAAAAAAATCTTTTCGACTATCTGTTAAAAAAAGAAAAAAAATCTTTTCGACTAAAAGTTTTCTAGATATTACTCTATTTAAATATACACTGCAAGAAGCCAAGATGAATAATTTATAACCTTCAATTAATAAAAAAAATCTTTTCGACTATCTGTTAAAAAAAGAAAAAAAATCTTTTCGACTAAAAGTTTTCTAGATATTACTCTATTTAAATATACACTGCAAGAAGCCAAGATGAATAATTTATAACCTTCAATTAATAAAAGAGAAATGCTAAATCCTTCTATCAAAACCTCCTACTTATCTTCCTACTCATAGGATCTTGAGAAGTGTTAAAACTGACGGTTTAGATGCAGAGAGAGAATGCACTACAAAAAACTAGTGGAATTCTCCATATTTTAAAGGCCAAATGGCCACGTTTAAGAATGTGTAAAATTATTGAATCCACATTTTCTCATATGTGGTAATAATGGGGGTGGCAAAGATTTCTACACATATAAGTGTGAAGATATCATCCAAATTTCTATATTTAAAGTGTGGAGATATTTTTTGAATGTCGCACCTAAAAGTGTGTCAAAATTGCAAAAAATGTTTATAATAAAAAGTGAAAACATTTGTAACAAATATAAATATAGCTTTATTGTATTGTACACACTTATATATATGAATTATTTTTTTAATATTCTATAAATGTAGCAAAATTATTATCCATATGAAAAAAATCCACAGTTAACCATATCGTGAAAAAATACGTGCGGAGAATATCACTATTTTTTGTAGTGATGAGTTGAAAAAATGTATATAATATTGTTATATATGTAGGAAGATTAGTAGAAGGATATTGTATAAGATTTTAGCAATGCTCTTAATAAAAGTATGACACCACGCTTGAATTCCGATACCTTTATTTTTGTAAGAAAATATAATAATACTTAATTTCATATTGTATGTTAATACCTTTATTTTTGTAAGAAAATATAATAATACTTAATTTCATATTGTATGTTAATAGATTGATCAGGATAATAACTTTGTGGGTTGTGTTAGTACCCTTCATGGTATATGTTTTCTCATTTTAACTGCCTCTACCTTTTTTTATTCCCATAACACAGTTATTAATTTTTGTTATGTATTTTTTGTGAGTTTAATACTTTTAACTTGTTAAACTTTATATTTTTTGTTTCATGTTTTCTGTTTCACAGTTTTATAATATAATAATAATAATAATAAACATGGGAGGTATTACTTGTAAAAATAGATGGTCCAAATAACCTATCCGTCCCCTCCCCCCTCCAACCCAGTCAGTTGATGCATTATTGGGGGTAGCTAACTTTGTAATTTAACGTATAGACTTTAAAATCACATTAAAAAGTGAGACAAGTTGAATGATCAAAGGTCCGCCAAAATTGTAGTTAAATAAGCAGAACTTATTCTCAAACACTATAAAAATAAACTTAACAAAAACTCAAGATTGAAATATGTCATTAACAGATATTAAGGCACGATATACATACCACGATATACATACCTGAGGTTCACCGATCCAAGTCATTGGATTGGCCGAAAGACCAACCTCTTGTTCATGAACACCTTTGTGCCACCAATCACTTAGCAACAGGCTAAACTCTCCATCATATTTGAATGGTTCCTCTTTACCTTCCTCAACGTCTACTATCAGTAATCCATATAATCCTGCTGATCTTTGCATACCATAGTGTCCATGGTAGAAGTATGTACCCGCCTACACCATATCATTATTCAATACCCCATTAGTTACATATAAAATGTCTACTTTCAAATTATACGTAGTCGCATGTTAATAAAATATAGTGGCTAAAAGCCTAAAATAAGCATATGCTCCATTATTCCATTGTTTATATTATACTCACGCAAACTTTGTTAGATTTTTTTAGTTATGCGATTATACCTATAATTCTATGATTTGCGATTATTATTAATTGCCATTATCAAAATTAGATTGCTTCGATTTTGACATACGATATATGTGAAGGTGGCTAGTCGACATCGACTGTATATTTAAGGCGTATCACAATCATAGAGTAATAGTTTGTATACCGAGATGGACAACAATGTCAATCGAGTAATAACCATTTGACCCCCACTACATATGTGTCTAGCCTTTGTAAATAGTTAGTATACGCACTACAACAAAATAGTAACATGCTCACACTTATTAGAGCATGGCGCCACACTTTAAAGTTTGAAGAATTAAAAAGTTCACACTAACATGTGTGTGAACCAATTGGATGTAGCAAATATTATCACACTTTTATGTGTGAAGGTTTATAAATATTTTCACACTTTTAAGTGTGAGAGTTTTAAAACAATTCTTCACACTTTTTAGTGTGATGATTTTGATTTTGAAATAATATTTCACACTTTTAAGTGTGATGCTTTTGATTTTAAAATAATTCTTCACACTTTTAAGTGTGAGATTGAAATTCTTCACACTTTTTAAGTGTGAAGATTTTGAAACAATTATTCACACACTTAAGTGTGAATACCTTTAAAAAAAAGTTCACACTTTATAAAGTGTGAAGAAAAAAACGTGTAAAAAAGACAAATTTGTTGTAGTGACGTATACATCTATATGATGATATAAAAATAATAATAATAAAATAATGATAATGATAATAATAATAATAATAATAATAATAATAATAAATAAATAATAATATCATTGTTACAAAACTGTATGATCTAACATTCTAGTAATAGTATTTTAATATACGTTTTTTCAATCTATTTGAATTGAAGCGTTTGCCCTACAACTAATAACATGATTTCCTTAAGAAGAAAACTCGGGCTCAATTAATTAACCGGTATGTTCTTAATTAAGTGAGTTATAAGTACGACATATATACTTACCTTATCAACTTTGAACGTGTAGTTAAATGTTTCTCCAGGGTTTATGGCACATTGTGATATGGATGCAGTTCCATCAGCCCACGGTGTTCCACGCTAATTAGAAAATATAAATATATATATATATATATATATATATATATATATATATATATATATATATATATATATATATATATATATATATATATAAAGTATTAGAAGTTAATATCGAACAATGACTAAAAGAGAAGCTACTAAACTTGTGAATGGTTTAGAGACCTGTGTAATCCCATGCCAATGAATAACTACTCCCTCAGTAAGGAGTTTATTAGTAAGATCGACAACAACGGTATCCCCAGCCTTAGCCTTAATGGTCGGGCCAGGGAACTGACCGTTGATGCCCATCACTATGTTTGTTAAGCAATCTGGTGCACCATACATGTACTCGACTTCCCATTTGAAAAAATGCGTTTCGTTTGCTCCCGAAACTGACCTCATAAGCACCCCAAAAGAGCACAAGTGTACAAGTAAGCATATGAGCGCAAGCCTAGTAAGAGCCATTGAGGTTATAACAAGTGATATGCCAAAATGGAACAACAACACAACGTATATATATTGTGTGTGGATACTTTTTAAAAACATAATTTGGTAATCTCTTGTAAGTTGTACCTACCATTAATTCATGTGGTACGTATATTTTACTTGGCTAAACCTTCTACCAAAATAAATAATAATAATAATAATAATAATAATAATAATAATAATAATAATATCCTATTTATTATTAATAAAATTGATGGTTTATAAAATAATAATAATAATAATAATAATAATAATAATAATAATAATAATAATAATAATAATAATAATAATAATAATAATAATAATAAGATACTCACCAAAACGGGTATTGTTTCTCGCGGCTTTTCATTTCAGCATGCTTTGGATACTTTCAACACGGACATTCTCCCTGTCACTGATAGTGCTTCCGCCTCCCATATGATGAAAACCTTGGCAAAGTGCTACTTTGGTGTCATTGAGAAAGACCTTGTTCCCAAATACTCGCTAAGCCCAAGACAGGTGGCTGTTCTCAGTAGTATTCGCGCCCCGCATGCACAGGATTTTCTTTTTACCATCCCTATTAACGGTTTGGGACAAAGGATGAATCATCGCCAATTTCGGGCTGTGTTATGCTACAGGCTTACGATCCCTATGTTCTCTGAAGGCGATATTTGCCCAAGCTGTAATGTACATCGTATGGACCAATGGGGGATCACGCGGTCCACTGCTCTAGCGAAGTGGGTGTAAAGTTCAGGCATAATTTGGTGTGTGATATCCTTGTTGATATATGCTCCAAGGCGGGGATCATGGTGCGCAAGGAGGCACAAATGGGGTTTCTTTTAGATGAAGGGAAATAACTACGTCATGCAGATGTGTTATTATTCAACTGGCTCCATGGTAAGGATGTATGTTTGGATGTGACTGGGGTCTCTCCATTTACTAGGACTGGGGTGACTTCATGGGGCCCAGGGATAGCCTTGAGTAATGTTGTGGAAAGGAAAAGGAAGAAGTATGCGACTAAGTGTGAAGCCAATGGATACAAGTTCGTCCTTTTTGCCTTTTTCATGTTCTGGAAACTCGAGGCGGAAGCGTTGAATACACTTTCTTGTATTAAGTCTACTGCCAGTAGCCACTCCAATAATATTAAGAGTGGTGCCTTTACTTTTCATCGAGTTAGTTTTTGCATTCAAAAAGGAGTGGGAGCTCAGATTGTTTTTAGGCTCCCCTCCAATTTTATGTAATCGTCCATTTTATTTTTATTTTTTAATGAAAAGCGATGTTTTATAAAAAATAAAAAATAAAATAAAATAAAATAAAATAATAATAATAATAATAATAATAATAATAATAATAATAATAATAATAATAATAATAATAATAATAATAATAATATATCCGTCCCAAAATATAAGTCCAGTTTGACTTTCTGAATCGAACTTTGACCTTAAATATTTTTGTTTATATTTTATATCACTTGATTAAAATTATACCAAATGAAAATACATGTAAAATACTAACAATTTATATATTTTGCACCAAGTATTATATATTACAAACAAAAATATTTAAGGTCAAAGTTCAATTCAAAAAGTTAAACTAGACTTATATTTTGGGATGGAGGGAGTAATAATAATAATAATGATGATGATGATGATGATGATGATGATGATATTGTGGTACATGTCATGGAGGCATTTTTGATATGGATTTAAGAAATATTTCTCTGGAGAAAAGGTATTAACTTAGCTGTAGCCAATCGACTTAATTGACTATTGCTTCAAAATAATAGTAATAAATAAATAAATAAAATAAAAAATCAATCAATCAATTAAATTGACTTATTTTAGCATCTTAAACTAGTTTTCAAGGTTGGTGATGCACCAACTTATCCCAGCTCCTCACGCGCGATCTCCGCAAAACTCACCCACCACCATGCGTAGTAGCAAGGGCTTTTTGCAACATAATTGATGAGTGAAATCTTGCAAACCTTAAGTTTAATCGTTGTAGTGTAGTATAGGTAAGACACGGGGGATTGATCGTTCTCTACGGGAATATTGTTGAGAAGTCCGAAGTGTATGACGATATATATATAGGTCTAGAGATGTAGGAAGATTCTTTTTGTATTTTTATGTCTTTTAGAAAGCAAATTAAATATCTCGGGGTTTGAAAAGTTGGTGTTTTAAACTACTAATTATCTAAATTAAACTACTAAAACGAAAAATTAAAATTATTGGTAACTACTTATGATAGGATCAAGGTGTTCAGTTAAATTATTTTTACTCCCTAGTTATCTCTTATTTATTAGTCTAATTTTCATGTCCTTGTTTTAATTGGCGCGTTGTATTCCTTTATTGTTGTGGGGAGGTGCTGAATGCCCCAACTTTATAAATGTATAAGTCTCCTTTAGAAAACCCTAGCTCTACAAGCGACAATAAGTCATCTCCTAAGATCTACAAGTCGTAATTCACGAAATAAATACAACTAAAAATAAACCACAAGTGCACTCTAGGGTGTGAAGGCGTTTAGTTAGATTTACAAGCTAACACATATAAGATTTAAGCCAGTTTTCCTACTCCTAACGCAAGAAAACCAATTAAACAATATACGACAATCAATAATCAACAACTAGTTTTCATTCAAATCTAAGTGAACACTAATTAATTTAGCATAACATGTTAAAGTGAAGAAAAGAAAAGCAAATAATCAAACAACACATAGACATATTAAATGGTTTAAGAGAGATCACTTAACTTCAATAAAATATGAGAATGGTGGCTGAAAAAGCCTTACAAAACTACTGAAAATCGTCTAGGGTTTCTCTCTCCAAAAAGTTACATTCATAATGGAAAACATACGAAAATATATAGGAATACAGTTGTGCCATCACTTTATAAGTATGACACCGTCAGCTCGCCGTCATTAGGGTTTTGTCTTTAGCTAAATCGCCGTTATGACACCGTCGCCCTATAATGGATGACGTCGTTGTATGTTGGGTTTTAGAGATGCTGCTACAGGAAGAATTGAAACTGCTCAAAATGCTTAATGGAAAATACTCTAAGTATGATAAATGTTTCTACTGCTAGTGTATTTTACTACTACTAGAGATGCTGAAGTAGATCAAGCAAATACACTAAGTAGTTACTACTGCTAGATATAGAGTTACTACTGCTAGTATATAGTTTTTACTGCTAGAGTCGGTTGGAATTTATAAAATATCTTAAGTCGAAATTTATGTAATAGATAAATATAGAAAAGATATTTATCTTGTGTAGAAAGTCATTGTAAGCCGACTGGGACTCCTTAGACCTTAAAAGGAGGTCATGGGGCATAGAGATAGATACGTATCATTCATAGAGTTAATTCACTTCAAGGTTTTAAACCCTAATACTTTTGAGTATTCATATTAATATATATTGAAGTGTTTAGTGAGAAACAATATTGTTCTTTGTTTACTGTTACATTCATTCAAGTTTTTCTTAAGATCAAATACAAGATTCCGCATTGTGTTTGATACAATTCAAGTCAGTTTCTATACTTAGTAGTTTTAGATTTATCTAAGATTACTAAACCTTGGAAGCTAAGGAATTCGATCAAGTGCTTAACTGGGATCAACAAGTGGTATCAGAGCTTGTGATCTAGAAGCTGTGATAAAAAAGAACTTGTTTTAAAACACAAACCTGTTCAACACCTACTGAAGACATGGAGTCAAAATCAACACACATGGTAACTGCATCAAAGATGCCTATGCTCAAGTCTAGTGAGTATGAACTATGGAGAATGAGAATTGAGCAATACATCAAGATTTTTGACTACTCTATGTGGGAAGTCATTGAAACTGGTGATACTTTACAAGAAAAGATAACTGATGATAAAGGTTTGACAAAAATAGTTCCTTTCAAATCTACTGAAGACAAGGCTCAAAGAAAGTTGGAGACTAAGACTCACAGTATTCTCATGATGGGGCTACCTAATGAGTATCAACTAACCTTCAATCACATTAAGGATGCTAAGTCTTTAATGGAAGCTATTGATAAAAGATTTGGTGGGAATGAAGCTACCAAAAAGTCAAGGAAGAATCTTTTGAAGCAACAATTTGAGAACATTACTGCTTCAAGTTCTGAAACTCTTGATGTTACTTATGACCGACTTTAGAAACTTAACAGTCAACTAGCACTTGTGCAATTGATAATTATTCAAGAAGATATTAATATTAAGTTTCTTAGAAGCTTGTCATCAGACTGGAGTATGCACACTGTGGTATGGAGAAACGGTATGTGTTAATTTACACATACCTTTTTAACTAAATAACGGACCAAAACGACCAAAAACCAAGCCAAATATGCCAAATATATGTTGTTTTTGTGTTTGTGATTGTGTAGTTATGGATATTGTGGAAAATAGACAAGAATCAAAGAAAACGACAAAAACGGGAATGAGAATGGAAAAGAGTGTTTAAAGCCGGAGCCGGGGAAGATTTTATCATCAAAGACCCTCAAGAATCATAATATGTCAAATATGGTCCTTGGAAGATATTTTGCAAAATTGGCAAGAATGGTCCTTGAATTTACAACATTAACAATTTTGGTCCCTTAAACCTAATTTAACTAAAATCCTAAACCTACACTACTTATATCCAGCCTTTAACTAAATCTAGCCAAAATCCCCACCAATCCAAAAGCCTGCCAACCCATTTCCATTAAACCTTACCCAAGCCCACTAACTTATTAACCTTACCCGGATCCAAAGTCACCCCAAACCCGAAGTCAAAATCCCTAATTAACCTAGTTAAACAAACATAAAAAAAAAACAAAAAAACCCAGCGCGCTCTTTTAACCAATTTTACTATTTATCTCTTTCATCCAATTCACCCATGCTCCCAATTCTTGCCCGTACAACTTAAGAAGACCTTCTAGAAGCTGAGTCACGTGTCAGAGGGTGTCAGGACACACGGATTGCCAATCTGGCCAATTGGGAGAATTTGATTGGTAGATACACATCATCAAGGCAATCCAAGGGCTGTAGATTAAAGTTCCACATGAGAAAGAAATCAAGGGTCATGATTAGGGATTCGAGATGCTTTCAAGCTCTCCTTAGTGGCTATATATACTCTCCCTCACTCATACTTTGAAGCTGTTAGTCATTAGGAGTAGTCATAGGGTAGTATAGTAGCTTTAGAATAATTTTTTGCTTAATTTCACCATTTTTTTCAGCTTATTGTAATCTCTAAACTCCTTTTGTAACTCCTTTATATTATTAATACAAATCAGCTTTACTTTCATTTACTTGTTCAATTTACATAAAGCCTTCAATTATTGTTACTTAACTGTTTTTAAAGCTTTTAATTTGTTTCATAAGCTCATATAAGCTTTTTCAATAGCTTTTGTGAGTTTCATTTGCTTAAGTACTGTTTTATCTCTAAAATTCTCTTAAGTCAATGAAAGTCAACAGAGGATCATGATGGTATTAAGCTGTTCCAGAAGGGTTTAGGTGATTAGTTTGATTTGAGTAGCTTGTTGGTAAGCTAAAATGTGATTACATTCTCTGTTTGGAGGTTAGTCTACTTTGTTCGCATTTTCATTCCAAAATTAGTTTAATAACTGTTAGTGCTTATTGCTTATTTCTTTATGCTTATTCTGCTTAATATGATGATTATTTTTATTAATTTTGCTTCATTATAGCTTTAGTGTGCTCATTGTTGCTTTATCTTCTTAGTTTAGAACTCTATATCAGTTGATACAAGTGTTTTAGCTAGTTAAGGGATGTTTGGATTTAGTTGTGATTCTGAGTTACTGTTGTTTTTATGTGTTGTAGTTAGCTCAGACAATCTCATTTAGGTTCATATAGCATAACTTAGCAATAATAACCATAGTCTTTTCAATAAATAGCCAAAATCACTTTAAAATCTCATTTATGTGTTCATTTAGGAGTTTTTGTTGCTGCAGTTTTAAATATAGGTTCATAATAGTTAAACTTAGGTTAATCTAGTCTTCAATTAGTTTATTATATCATCTGAAATTATTTTGAAGCAATCCAATCTCATATTAGTCAAATTTAGTGTAACTTGAAAAACTAAAAAAAAGTGCCAAAAGTTTTCAAATCCATTTTAGTTTTTTATTTTTCATTTCATCAATTTTTAACCATTCACTCTGAGCTTTTGGCAACACATTATTTGGAAGCTTGTCTTTTTAATCCCCATTTTTCCATAATTTTTAGAATTTTTACAGGCAGCTTTTGAATAGCTTTTATTGCACTGGTACAGAATATGCTATTGGTCACGCCAAAAATGTGTGACGATATGCATATAGTCACACACGTTTTTTTCGTTGTGTGTCACTAAAGGTCCTGCCACCGTAGGTGGCATATGGTCACATTGTTGAGTTCGTGGCATTTTCCATCGAAAAAGCGTGACCAAAACCCCGAATATGTGTGACAAATTTGGTACAAGTTTTGTTGGATTAGTCAGTATCAGTGACCGAAACACCTTATAGTCACATGAATGTTTTTTGAGAGTAACTATTCTTCGTCCTTTGGCCACATAAATATATATAATACATGTGACATTTGAGATAATTCTTTCTAGTAAATGTGTATTTTGTGTGACTATTTCCCGTCCTGTGGCCACATGAATATACAATAAATGGGACGTTTGTGATGATTTAGTCACACAATGGGTGTTGCTTTTTTGGAGTTAGTCACATACAATTTAACACAAAGTGGCCAAAAGTGTTAATAAGTGTGACCATATGCTGTTTAAAGTGAAGAAATGTGTATTTTGTGTGACTATTGATCATCCAATGGCCACATGAAGTTTATGTTTGTGTGGCCTTTTGTAATATTCAGTCACACAAAGCATGTTTGTTTTGGTTATTTAGTCACATACCATTAAGCAAACAGTGGCCAAAAGTGTTAATAAGTGTAACCATATGCTGTTTAAAGTGAAGAAATCTGTATTTTGTGTGACTATTGATCATCCAATAGCCACATGAAGTTTACATTTACGTGGCCTTTTGTAATATTTAGTCACACAAAGAATGTTTGTTTTGGGTATTTAGTCGCATACAAGTAAGCAAACATTGGTCAAAAGTGTTAATAAGTGTGACCATATGCTGTTTAAAGTGAAGAAATTTGTATTTTGTGTGACTATTTATCATCCAATGGCCACATGAAGTTTATGTTTACGTGGCCTTTTGTAATATTTAGTCACATAAAGCATGTTTCTTTTGGGTATTTAGTCACATACAATTAAGCAAACAGTGGCCAAAAGCGTTAATAAGTGTGACCATTTTGCAGACCCGTTTTTTTGTGACTTAGGTGTTTTCTTAACATTTTTAACACGTTCCTATATGTATATATAAAACACGGTACATTAGTAATGTAGATAAAATTAAAAAAACAAAGGGGGATGTTTTACTCCTTACCATTGTTTCCACTACCGGTCATATGTTTTCCAAAGTTTCAATCCCATTAGGCTTCTTCTGAATAATCGCATCTTTATCATGTACACAAACACTAGATTGAGTTCCGTCGGCCACCTAATCATTAGCGCTTATATCTATATTATTAATGGTCATTGGAGTCGTCACCTGCAATATAAATTAAGAAATACAATGGTGTTAGCATTAAAAAGTGAAATTGTTAACAACATAAAAAATGGCTTACATCTGAGAATGGCAATTGAGATGGCATATTCAACTGCATCCCTTGTGAACTCAACTGACTTAGTAGGTTAGCAAGAATTCCCTTTGTTTATGCCATCTCACTGGACAATTTCTTGACCCGCTCATCTTTTTCTATCATCTCGGTGGACAGTTTCTTTACCAGTAGATCTTTTTTTTACGCTCGCTTTTCTCATTATCAAGTTGAGTTTGAAGTAACTCAAGTCTTTTATCAGTTTCTTTTCTGCTTCAAGGAAGTTTAAAATACCTCTTATATGTAACTCCACTTCCCACTCCTCTTGCATAACCTCCCTTTTCCTTACCAAACACAACTGTCATGGCATCAGTGCCATCATCAACATCCAAGGTTCCTTCCTTGATCTTTTCATCAGCTTCTTTCTGCAAAAAACATATGGGAATTGTTGGTATTAAAAGTTAGTACTGCTAGTATACAAGTTAGTACGGCTCGTACAAAGTTAATGCTGCTGGTATATAAGCATAATAATAGAATTTGCAGTCAAATTTACAAGTTTATCTGCCAATGAACTAATGTCA
This sequence comes from Artemisia argyi, assembly GCA_030686995.1. NCBI lineage: Eukaryota > Viridiplantae > Streptophyta > Magnoliopsida > Asterales > Asteraceae > Artemisia > Artemisia argyi. The sequence goes on from JARVZY010001774.1 coordinate 16,825, forward strand.
GCATCTGGAGATTCTCTTTCTTTGTTTTGCCTTCCTTTGATCCACAATACACTACGCGGGGGTTCATCATCTGCTTCAATTTCTTTTTCGATCTAATGAACATCAAGTGCATACACATGTAAAGTTAAACCAAGATAATCGAGTCTGATCAATTAGTAAAACAAACAGTATGTAACCTTACCATTTTCTCTTTAACATAAACATATCCACCTCGTCCCATTTTATGCTAATAAATATTTTTGGAACGCGACAGTTTAGCTTTATCTGATTTCTCCTAAAAACACAAAATCATGAAGCATTTAGATGCGGTAATGCTGCAAACTAAAAATTATGAAACGACATATAGACTTAAATAAAGATGACTAATTAAAACCTTTTATTCATTGGTGGTCATGTAGGTTACAAACGCAACCCATTGTTCTTGTGTCATAATTGTACTATACTTTTCCGGGCGTTCATTCATTTTCAAAGGTGTATCTAGGTTGGGCTATATGTATTTTTCCCTGAGTTTCATCTTGTAATTCCTTAGTAGTTGACCAAGACGATTCATTACCACCTTTTTGAATGTCACGTCAACATCAAAATATCGCTGCAAAGATTAACACAATGTTGTTAATTTGTTGCAGATAATTGATAAATTAAACTTATATATGTAGTACTGGGCTAAAAATTAGTATATATGTACCATGATTTCATCCCATAATTTTTGTCTTGATTCTTTATCCACCTTCTTCCAAGATAGAACCTTCAAACCTATGTGCTCACGAACCACATCTCCTAAAAATCTCACAAACCGTGCTCTGTTTAATCCTGCAACCCTATTCAACACATCGATGGTTACCTTGTGCTTTATTTGACCAGGATGGCCATATTGACGGTGAAACTTAGCTAGCCTAGTTATGCCCCTATTAGACAGTGGTCGATTTAATTGTTTGTCATTTTCTTCATCAAATGAATAATATATTTCATCCTCATAATGTATTGTGTTAACACCAGCTTCATTATCTGCAAGCAAAATATCAGTATCAACGTTTTCAATCATTTCCATAACGACTCTTGAAGAACAATGTGTACAAGAAAATGATTCTGGCTTGGAGAGTAATGGTGATTGAAGATTTGATTTTTGTGTTTTGGTTGCAGTCTTTAGTTTAATTAGGAGATAAAACAGGGTTTTTTCATGAATATGGGCTCTTATGTATATAAAATGCCATATAATTAGGTGATTTAAAAATTTTGGATCAAAATTTTGGATCCAAATTCTTTTAAATTATTTTCAAAAAATTTCGCTTATGAATACAAACTGCTTTTCTTTTCTCCAAGATCATGACTATTGAGTCAGGCGGCTTCTTTCAGAAACCGAGGAGGGTAATCATAGATGATGATAAATAATACACAGTCCCAATATTGTCCTTGTTTTACTTTTTAAGTCTTTCTTTTACAACTTTTACCTTAAGCTTTTTCTCTTGTGTTATATAATACTTTATACGAAATAGATGAATGGATTGTGTTTTAAATGTATTTTTATTAGTATAATTTTTATCAAGTATTATACAACACAAATAAAAATATTTAAGGTCAAAGTTATAAAAGAAAGACTTAAAAAGTCAAAAATGGACAATAATTTTGTTAGAAATGTCAAACTAAGTCCTCCTTCCATTAAACTATGACTATAAATTAGCGGTATTGATCGGTTCAGTTATCGGGTTGTTCAATTAGTTCGGTTTAATTAAATCGGTTATATTTTTATTCGGGTCATTAAACACAAAAAACGTGTAAAAACAAACAAAAATGGCTAAAAATGGATGGAAATGGATGAAACGGACTAAACGTGTAAATCGGGTTGTTGGATTAGTTCGGTTTCATTAAATCGGTTATATTTTTATTCGGGTGATTAAACACAAAAACGTGTAAAAACAAACAAAAATGGCTAAAAACGGATGGAAACCGATAAAAATGGACTAAACGTGTAAATCAGGTTGTTTGATTAGTTCGGTTTCATTAAATCGGTTATATTTTTATTCGGGTCATCAAACACAAAAATGTGTAAAAAAATGGCTAAAAACGGATGGAAACGGATTAAAACGGACTGAATCGGGCGATAACGTGTAAGAACGTAAGAAAATGTATGAAATGTATGAAAATGTAGAATAATGTGTAAAACAGACGAACCCGTATTAAAACGGAGGAAAACGTCTGAAATAGATGAAAACGGACTAAAACTTGAAAAAATGGACGAAAACGTGTACAAAACTTAGAAAACATATGAAAACGGCCGAAATCATTTAGAAACGACTAAAACGAACGAAAACGCACAAGGGTCGGGTTACTGTGCGATTCATGAAATGTTCACTTAATAAATAAACGAACGTAAATGAAGTTTTGCGGAACGGTTCATGATCAATGTTCACTGAACGTTCAGTTCGTTTACAACTTTTAATTCAACAATTGTTTTCATTTCCTTTTTATATTTTGTCCAAGTCAAATCAATATCAAGTCGCAACAAACGAGTCACGGTCAAATGTTTATTCACAAAGCATGAGGTACAACTAGTTGTTCAATCAACTCATTGTACATGGCATACAACTTAAGGCATAAGACTATATGAAGCGTCTAATGCCACTTGTACTGTGTGCATCATCAGTGTAATTTAGTGGTGTACATATCACTTCCCAAACCGTAAACCTTAAACCATAAACCCTAAACCCTAAACGCTAAACCCTAAACCCTAAACACGAAACCCTAAACCAAATTTAATAACAAATATATTTACAACTTTTAATTTAACAATTGTTTTTATTTCTTGATTTTATTTTGTCCAAGGCGATTCAATATCAAGTCGCAACAAACTAGTTACACATTTCGAGTTAGCTGAGGGGGTGCTTGGTTGGGGGTAATAAGGGGTGGGGATTAGGAAAGGTAATGATTAAACATCCCTCATTATGACTAGGGAATGCAATCATTGTTTAGTATCGGGTAATGGGGCATTACCCAGTAAATTGGGAGGTATGGAATGATTACCCACCACCAGCAACAGCAGCCATCACCAGCAGTAGCCAGCGCAACCACCACCACCATCACCAACACCACCACCAGCAGCAACTACAACCATTAACAACAACCACCACCAGCCACCACCAGCAACCACTACCAGCAGCAGCTACCACTACCACAACCAGCCACCACCACCACCACCATCAGCTACCACCACCAGCCACAACCACCACCACTACGCCCAGCCACCACCACCACCAGCAGCCACCACCATCACCACCAGCAACCACCAACACCAGCAGCTACCACTACCACTATGACTACCACCACCACAACCAGCACCACCACAACCAGCCACCACCAACACCACCAACACCACCACCAGCTACCACCACTAGCAGCTACCACCATCAGCCACAACCACCACCACTAGCCACCACCAACACCACCACCACTAGCCACCACCACCACCAGCCATCACCATCACCACCAGCAACCACCACCACCAGCAGCTACCACTACCACTACCACTACCACTACCACAACCAGCTACCAGCACCGCCACCAGCCACCACCACCAGCAGCAGCTACCACCATCAGCCACAACCACCACCACTAGCCACCACCATCACCAGCAACCACCACCATAAGCAGCTACCACTACCACTACCACCACCACGACCAGCCACCACCACCAGTAGCTACCACCATCAGCCACAACCACCACCACTAGCCACCTCCACCACCACCACCACCAGCCACCACCACCACCACCAGCCATCACCACCACCACCAGTCACCACCATCACCACCAGCAACCACCACCACCACCAGCTACCACTACCACTACCACCACCACCACAACCAGCCACCACCACCACCACCAGCCACCATCATCACCACCAGCCACCACCACCACCACCAGCCACCACCACCACCAGCAGCTACCATCACCACTAGCTACCACCACCACCACCACCATTTGCCTTTCCCTTTCTTGTTCCCCATTTTAAACCAAGTGCACCCAATGTTATTTGTAGTGTTTTTGATGCATATTTTTTTAGTCATCTTTATCATAAGTATTAAATGTAGTGATCATTTAAAATATAGTTATTCATATATCAGAAACTTTTTAACATGTTATATATATTTTGAATTTGTATTTTGTATCAAATAGAGCACTAATTACCTTTACTACAGCGTCATAATTTGGACTAAATTATACATTATAACACTTATTTATTAAAAATAAAACTTAAATAGTGATTTGATTGATTTGCATGAGAAAACGAACAAACTGCATGGGAAGACTCAATACTTTGAATTAGTACTCGGTAATTAATTTTTGCAATGATTTAGTTTACACAGCCACATAAATCATTATATATTTGGAGTAGATTATTACTGTATCTAGTTTCATCACTAACCATATAAATCATCATCAAAAAACATAATTTCTTACTTCAATTATCAAATCATCATCAAAAAATATGTCTGGATCTCCTAATCTCGATGAACTAAAAGATATGTGTGGGTATGATAAACTTCACAAATGTCTCAAGTTCCTCTTCAGTCAAGAAATTCCGCTAAATGAAGTAATGATCATGTGTTTGGGTGAGAAGCGTGATGAGCTGCGGATAAATGTTGATAAGTGCACCGAGAGAATGGATGAGGTTTTAGATCTTAACTTTGATGAAGAAGGAGGTGCTGCTGATGGTTATGAGTCCCTTCATGAGGTTCAAGTGATGGAGCGCCTTTTGCTGGTTTCCCTTTCGGCCATTTTGGTTGACTTTCGTACTCTGGTATCCAAGAAGGAGGAAGCCATTGTCGATATGGATGAGTATGATCAGAGCTCCAGTTGAATGGTTGTTTAATTAGGGTCTTTTTGGTTGGGTTTAGTGGTGCCTTGTTATGATTTTGGTTGTTGTTTTGAAGGAACTGGTACATGTATATAGTAATCCCCTCCTTATTCTTTAATATAATGAATATGACTTAGGTTTTTATGTCATAATCTTGTGTTTTTATTTTTTTTATTTTAAATATACTTTATTTATAAGCAGTTGACTTACCTTATCTCTCACACACTGAAATATTACACACATAAGAAACACATATTGGTGAAATAGGTATCTTCAGCGAATTTAGGGGTTTCAAATTGAAGTAACAAAAATGAAATCAAGCAATAAACAATCAAAATAAATGCTCTATATAAGAGCTTGATTGTTTTATCATCAATACAAGCATCCATTTAGGTGTTTATCAAGTCATTCATGTATTAGTCTTTTAAATGTATGCTAATAAGATTTTTATGTTGATTAGTTTATGATTTTTTGTGTGGTTCGGATGGATTATTAAGGGTTGCTTGATTCTTATTATATGCTATAGATGTTATAGAGTGTTTGGGATGGATTATTAAGGGTTCGGATGGATTATTAAGGGTTGCTTGAAATTTATGTATGGATATGTTTGCATTTTAATTAGATTATTTGTGTTTAAGTAGCTTATTTAGTTAGTACTCAGGTTGTGATAACTTTACAAAACTGTACTACGAAATTTTGTAGATTTCTTCAGGTCAATCATGTTCCATTGTGGCTAGTCTTCGTTGGCGACTAATGTATTTATAGTTTTGTCAAGAATTATAATCACTGATCTCTGGAAAATGCTCGTCCCAATGGATCATGATTGGCCAGAAGATGTTGAGAAGGTTCAAGCCAGTCTGCATCAAAAAAGAAATTTCTTACATAAGCCGACTAAATATTTGGCTGTTAATTAAGTCTTTGATAGATAATCTCAAGTTGTGATAACATTACACAACTGTACTAAGAAATTTTGTAGATTTCTTCAGGTCAATCATGTTCCACTGTTGCTAGTTGGTATATGTTAATTCACATACCTTTTCATAGCCAAAAATTGACCCAAATAGACTAATTATGCTAACAAATGCCAAAGAATGTGTATTTTTATGTTTGTGAACGTGCAGGTTCGGATATATCGTAAAAAGACGAAAAACAACAGAAATCCGGCAAAAACGAGCACGAGAGTAGAAAGAGTCAGAAAGTCAAGCTGGAAATCAATTTGAGCTTATAAAGTCCTCAGAGTTTGATAAATGAGCAATAGTGATCCTTGTGTGAAGTTTGAAGAAATGACAACAATGGTCCCTGCAGTTTGAAAGTTGACATATTCAGTCCCTCTTGGAAAGAATTGAAGAAAAAGTCAAAAGTCAACCTTTGGGAATCATTATTATCATAATTTGTCTTTGAAAGTTATTTTTGGAACAATGGCAGAAAAGGTCCTCAAAGTTTCATAAAACACAAAATTGGTCCTTGAAATATATTGCTACAAATCTGAAATAACAACATAAGCCATGGTCCAAGTTACACCAAAAGCCCAATCTAATCAAAAAGCCCAAACCCAACCTTCCAATACCCGATCCAATATCACCCTCGGTCAAACTAATATAATACAGTTCAAAAGGTCAAAGTCCGGTCAAACAAAGATAAAATAATTACTCCGCCCCAATTTCACCCCCAATTCCCCCAACTTACCCAGATTAGAAACCTAACTATTAACCGACCAAATTAACAGCAATTAAGGGTGAATTGGTCAAATCAAGTGCCCTTCTAGAATGTCAGTGGGTGTCAGAGTGTCAGGAGATCCAAAGAAACACACGCTTGTCCACATGGCAGTCCCTAATTGGTTGCTACACGTCACAAGGACTGATCTGACGGCTAAAATGATTGAGGAATTATGACTACATGATCAGAGGGCTCAGAGGATGACAAAAGAAGCACAAGCACATGGATTGCCAGCTTGGCAATCAGTGATACCCTCACTCCCTCTCAGCTATAAATAGAGGTGCTTAGTTGCTAGTTAGTGTGTAGTAATTTTTAGCTTAGCGAAGCTCTGTCGAATTTTTATTAGAGTGTATGTAGAATAGCTATTGTAATGTTCACCTTATAGTTTTAATAAAATTTCCATTTCCTTTTAATCTCAATTAGCTTATTTTTAATTTCATATTGCTTAATTGTTCTCATACTTTTCACATTCTGTTTTATCTTAGTTTTTATTAGCTAAACTAGTAAAAATTTTAATTCAACATTACTAATTTTCAAAAAACAAATAAAAAACAGAAAATAATGAAAATAATAAAAAAAAATGTTTCAAATTAGTTGTAATAAGTCTTGAATAAGCTTAATTAGCGTATAAACAATATACACAAGCTCTGTAGCTTGTTGTATAACTGATTTCATTTCAATTCTCATAAGTATTTGAATAGTCAACAAAAGTCAACTGCACTAGTTTCATTGATTGTGGAGGAGTTTTGGATAAGTGTGGACAGATTTGGAAGATCCTGCCTATCCTAGAGATAGGCAAGCTAAGTGAATCAATCCTATTTTGGATGGATTGAAAAAATTGTAAGTCATAGTTTCTGATTCAAAGTGATTTTACTGTTCCATTGACAATAGTTGCTGTAATTGTTGTTATATCTGAGCTTTAGATTGATTTAGTTTGAGTTTCACTGAAATTGTAGGTCTGATTTGTTAGCTGTAGTAGCTAATTGGTTATAGATTATAGATTTGTGATTGATAGCTTTACTTGTTAATCTGTTTTGTAGATCTATAGTGATTGTGATTTACTGTTGGATCTATTGGTTTATAATTGAGAATTTGGACTATAGTTGTGATTGGAATTTGATATTGTTTGAATTGGTGGTATTGTGCGATCATAATAGAGGATTTGTAGTATTGCTGTCACTTATAGGAGTGTTTGGATCATTGTGTTTTGCTTGTATTCTCATTGACTCAGAGTATAGTATTGTTTAGATTAGTCAAATAGGTTGCATAAGGTTTAGTGTAGCTTAAAATCAGTAGAGTATAATACATAAAGTCAAAACAGATGTCCATTTTAGATTAACTATTAGTATAGTATAAGACAGTTGGTAATATTGTAGTTATAGTTGCATTTTGGTTTACAGCAGCTAAATTTAGCTTAATAGAAGCTTATCTAAATGTTTGGAGTAGATTTGATTAAAGGAAATTGGATTTAGTCAAACTAGAACTAGTGTTAAAAAGTCTATTGTTTATTTGATCATAGTTTCATAGGCTGCTGTTCTTGGATTGATTTATAGTAGCATATGGTTGTTTCTGGTTTCACAGTGAGTTGAATTAGATACTTAGCTATGCTATTGATCTTTTGCCCCATTCAGTTTGGATACTAGAACTTAATTGAGTGCTTAATTACCCTGGCTTATTCACACCTTTGAGACAGAGTGTCTGCTTGTTCATATAGGCCTGTAGTTGTAATTTTAGCTTATATCTATGAACTTGTGTATGTTTCTGAGTCTCATTTTATTTGAATAAGTGAATTTGTTGGAGTGCATGCTTTTGGCTTATTGTATTTCCCCTCTGCTAGCTTATTGAGCTTCTTTCATTGCTTCATTTCATCTGTTTGCTTCTTTCCTGTATTTCTGAGCTTATTGAGAGTTGTTCTTTGGAACAATTAAGCATTTTATATCATAAAACTTCTGTGTTTTAAGTTTCATTAAGTTTGGGTCACAAGTGCTTATAATTAAGCACTTGTGAATAAGCAGTTTTACTATAATAAGCACTTTTACTGTTCATTCAAGCTTCAAAATTTTATTTCAAGTTACTTTTATTATTTTTGATATTCTAGAATTTTTTCAGATTTTTCTAAGTAGTTTTGATATTTTTCTAAATTTTCTTTTGATTTTAGTCATTTTTAAATAGATTTTAATAAACAAAAATCCATAAAAATTCAGAAAAAGCTGTAAAAAATACAAAAATATTTTAGGAAATTCTTTTATATAATTTTAGATTTTTCAGAAATTAATTTTCATTTTCTCTCTTATTTTTCTATTTTCTTTTATTTTAATTCATTTAAAATTACAAAAATCAAAATAAATTCATAGAAAATAAAAGAAAAGTCTAAAAAATATGTTTCTTTTTCTGGAAATTCATTTTATTAGTTTAAGATTTTTAGAAAATAATTTGACGATTGTAGGATCATTTTTCAATTAAAGTTACGTTTTAATAAACGCGTTTGCATTTCCGTTTTTACGTTTTCAATTTTAGTGCATAACTAGCTTGTACTTCTTGCATAATTCATCATTGTTTGTTATTATTTGAATTTCTTGATCACTATTTTTACTTTCACCACTTTTCAATTCACGATTTACACGAATCAATATTCCTTGATTCCATTCACCTTCACAGGGAACCGACTCGGGTGATCCGTATTTTGTGCGGATCATCTCGATACTATACTACTATATTATAATAAGTTGATTTTGACACAATCACTAGTCTTCGTTGGCGACTAATGTATTTATAGTTCTGTCAAGAATTATAATCATTGATCCCTGGTAAATGCTCGTCCCAATGGATCATGATTGGCCAGAAGATGTTGCGAAGGTTCAAGCCAGTCCGCATCAAAAAATAAAGCAGCAAAAATGACAAAAAAGTTAAATGGGATGGTAATGCGTGGTACAAGTGGTGGACTGCTGAAAAAAAGAAAGCAACAAAAAAACAAGCTTTGATTCAACTTGCTAAGGAGCAGGTAGTGGAATTTCAAGGTGAAAATATTGTACAAGCTTCAAAGATTATGGTAGAGACTAATACTAGTTTGGGAGAAACTGCTGCTACTAGTAATGTTGAAGAAATGGCTAAGGTGGTACAACAAGATCAAGTTTCTAGCGCTGAAATTTCTACTGCTGTAGAGGTTTGGATTGTATGTTCTTCTTTGTATCCGATCTTGGGAATGCCCATATCAGCAATTGTTTATGTTGTAAAAAACCTTTTGGTAAGTAATATAATTCACCTTTTGTGAGGTTACAACTGTGTTGTTTGTTCTTCTTAAAGTTAAACATAAGATTCCGCATTGTGTTTAATATACATTCAAGTCAGTTTCTATACTTTTTTTTTCCTGAAATGGTGAATTTTATTAGTTAAGGAACCAACAACTTACAAAGATTATACAAGCAGTCAAATTGAGCACAGTCATTTGACTGATACAATATAACAGATACATTCTACACAATCATTCACGAAACTAGCTGATTCGATATCCACCATTCTTCTAGACTTAGCAACTATATGCTAACATCTAAGCAACCATGGAGAAATATCCCTTATTGGCCACATTTCCACTGAACAAACACCCTTCCTAATTCAATCCTAGTCAGTTTCTATACTTTAGTTGTTTAGATTTTGTAACAAAATGAAAAGATAGTCTATAAGAGGAATATTAAAATAACTTATATGCGTAAAAGACCCAAGGAGGGAGATGGTTGAGTTTTTGGTGTTTTGAAGTGGAGGTCACAAGTTCGATACCTGTGGCTCCCTTTTTTGGTATGCCCTCCCCAAATTTTTTGAAAAGCCCTCTATATTTTTTTCATCAAATTTTGAATTCTCCGTCCACCCATTTCCATCTCCACTCACGTTTCTCACATTTCTCACCAATCACCAATCACAGCCACCAATCACCATTCACCAATCACATCACAGCCACCATTCACTAGTCACCATCCATCATATCACTTGTCGGTCTGGCCATCAACAACGGAAGGAGGTTCATTTAGATATAAATTAGGTACTTGATACGTGGGAATCGCACTAGGATTTACCTCTCGAGGGATCTCAAGAAGCTTACAACCCCCACCAGGCAGTGTACGTGATCGTTGTAGTATAGTATAGTGACAAGTACCGGGGGATTGATCGTTCAACTCAGGAATAGTGTCGTTAGGATTGAAATTAATCTAACTAGGTCTAAAGGTGAAGGATGATTCTTTTTATGTTTTTATATTTTATGAAAAGCAGGTAAAAATATCTGGTATTGGAAGGAGGGGCGGAATTAGTTGTTAATCAACTAACCCAAAAGCTACAAGGGATGTGAAGCATGTCTACCTATGATATGTTACTCCTTGCTAGCTATCCAATTCTACCTATTGAATTGTCACACCTTGTTTTAATTGACGGGTTGTATTCCTTAATACTAGTCGTAGGGCCGTGTACAATATTCCTTAACTCTATAGGATCCTACTTCACTCCAATGTCGAGCCGTTAGAAGCTCCTAACATGGGACATTAGAATTCTCCTACGCATTAAATACAACCAAAAATCGTAGTACACCTCCGATCATGTTTCTTAAGACGTTCAAGCAAGTTACCAATGGAAGTATGCCAGTTTTCTTAAGCCTAACATCGAATACAATCAACCAAACAAGAGACAATAGGAATCAAGAATTATAAACCAAACCAATTAGACCTATCGAAGTGTCACACACTAATTGATGAAGATAGACACAAACATCAACAAGGAATCAATAAGATCTATGATGAGGCGAAAAATGATCCGTTTTTAGGGGGTCATTTAAGCCCGAATTTGAATTTATTTGATCAAATATTGCCCTAAATCGTTCCTTTTGTGATTTTAGGTACTTTGGGAGAGAAATCTGGAAAAGGAAGCAATTCGGACGTTTTTGGAGCATAAAAGTGAAGAAAACGCCAAAGTCTTAATTTTCCATGCTGGGAACAGTAGGTGACGGCGTTAAGAGCAACACCTTGACGGCGTCAAGAGCAAATTTCATGAATTTCCATGACTACCCAGAACAGATTTGACGGCGTCACGTGGGAAGGGCGTCAAGAGTAAAAGAGTCATGACGGCCTGGAAGTATATAAGTCTTGACGGCGTCAGAAGTAGATCTAGGCAGTCCGAGGATTGTTTTGGCGGCGAGGTGACGGCGTCACAAGTTTATTCTTGACGCCGTCAAACCTATTTTTCTATATATAGTTTTCTAATTTTTCACATTTAAAGAGAGAAGTTTTGGGAGAAACCCTAAGTACGATTTTGGTGTAACTTTACAGGTTTTTCAAGGGTTCCAACCCCTTGATACCTTGCATGATTAATCAAGATAAGTGTTCTTCTAATTCAATCAATATGTCTATGTGTTGGTTGTCTATATCATGTTCTTGTCTTAATTCTATCATGCTAGGCTAGATCTCTTTTGTGTTTGCTTAGATCTAATGAAACCTAGACGTTGATTATGTGTTGATTACTTGTTTATTCTTGTCTTGGATGAATGATTTATATGTTAGGCTTAAGAAAACTGGCAGATCTCCAATTGGTAACATGCTTGAACGTCTTAAGAAACATGAACCAACGCGCACTAGGTCTTTATTGGTTGTATTTAATGCATGAGCCACTGTTTACAATCCCTATAGTTGTGCTGGGCATGGTGTAGGAGGAGATAAGAGCTCATAGAATTGGGGAGTTATGTGTGCCACCCCATGAATGGTATTAAGGAATACGATCCGTCATCCATGCAATTATAACAAGTAATTAACGTGTAAAAGATATCTAGGGAGTAGTGAAATCTAAGTAAACACATTTTCTCCAATTACTGCTCACAACCTTAGTATAAATTAGTTTATTTTCATTTCTAGTATTTTATTTTGATTGCATCTTAGTATTGGGTTAGTTGAATAGCAACTAATTCCGCCCACTCTTCCAAAACCCGAGATTTTTACTTGCTTTCTAAAAAATATAAAAACACAAAAATAATCATCCCTCACCTTTAGAACTAGTATTTAGGTTTTCTAATCCTAGCGACACTATTCCTAAGCTGAACGATCAATCCCCTGGTACTTGTCACTATACTATACTACAACGATCAGGTACACTGCCTGGTGGGGGTTGTAAGCTTCTCGAGATCCCTCGAGAGGTAAAACCTGTTGCGATTCCCACGCATCAAGTTTTTGGCGCCGCAGCCCGGGGAATATTTATTGTCTAGGTTAGAATTTCTTTTTATTAGGTCTACTTGCAAGATTCCTTTCTAGTAAGATTTTATTTTTATTTTTAGGTTATCTTTTTGTCTATCTTTTTCTTTGTGCCCTTGTTAGTAAATTAAAATTCATTGACTATTCCGTTGACCAATATGGAAAACGCGAATCCACCTCTTTCCCCTAGAAAAGTGGCTGTGTTACGTGAACAAATTGAGAATGAGATTAGGGAACTTAGGGAGCTTAATAGGTTGATTAAGGTTGAACTCGAACATGCATTTAGTGACCTAGCAACCGCCTTGTATTTAAATAAAGACCTAGGGCCTAATGACTTTGTGAATGTTGTTGAGAGACTAGAAGAGGAGGAAATAGATCCGAAGCTTAATGACTACTTTAATCTATACCCCACTAAGGAGGAGATTGCATATTATAATAATCTTATCGATAACCCGCGATCTCCTTTCACCATAATTGAACCTAAGATCAAGAGAGGCGATCCTAAGAATGCTAAGATACCATGTATGATTAGATATAGGCACATTAGCAATGCTTACATTGACTTTAAATCTCCAATCAACATTATGTCCTCAACGGTTTATAATGATATAGTGAAAACAAGACTTGAACCTAGAAGGGATCCCAAGTACCCCGGTGAAGTTTGTAACTTTGTCGGGAGAGTTAAAGGTTTACGTGTCTTTGTTGGTAATTTCACTTTTGTCACCGACTTTATGATTGTGGAGGATCTTGCTAATGTTATTGATTGTCGACTATCCAATGTTGTGTTTGGCAAACCATTTGTTGAGGAGTCTAAGTTGGAATATGATGAGGTAGAAGGTACGATCCGATTTGCAAGTAACACCGATAGTATCACTTATAGGATGCCTAATAGGATGAACGAATTTCGCTTTATATCTCGTTTTGATAAGGACAACATTGGTGCTTTTGAGGATATTAATGAGGAGGATAAGAAAAAGGGCATGGATTATATATGGTAAAAAAGGAGTCTTTATTTCAAAGATTGCTTGGCCCTTGGACCAAGGTATAAAGTCGATGAAGAATTTGCCCAAATGATTATGGGGGCGGTTGAGAAAAAGGTGATTGATTTCTACAAAGAATATTTGCAATCAGAGAATGGAACCAATGATGAAGTCACGTAGTAACCCATGACCTTGAGTCTAGCTACAAGACTCGTAAATAAAGAAAAGCGCTTCTTGGGAGGCAACCCATGTTTTGTGTGATTTTATTTGTTTGATTGTTATTTGCTTCCGTATGCATGCTTTATTTTTATTCTTGGTAGATCATGTTTCTAAACTAAAAAGTGGAAATACTTTACTTTGTTGTTTTGGCCTAGTCTTAACTCCACCTAAAGGTATTTTTGCAAAAGATAAGTGTAAGGGGAAACCCCAAATATGTTTTTAAGAAACAAACCGATCATGACTCTCCACAATATTAAATGAGCATGTATATTCGTATTTGTTAGAGTCAAATGCTTGTATTGAGTCATAATGAAGTTTTGCAGGATTTTCCAGGAAGTAGGACCAAGTTTTTCCAGAAATTTTCCGGAAACTTAACATAAGAATTTCTGCAGGTCCATTCTGACGGCGTCAGGGGTTTACTCTTGACGGCGTCAGGAGTTAAAATCTGGAAATTTTACCGGTTTTGTTTTTCTAACGGAGTCTTATGGTTTTTGTGAATTATTAAGTTTTATAATCTCCAGGAGATCTGCAAACTTCATTCCACAAGCATTATATGTTATCTTGTTTTCTAGGATTTAGAAACTTATATAGGATGCCGCCGATTTTACGCGAGGTTGTCTTGTCTATTTTGTCAGGTTTTACAGGTTATGTATGACAAGAAGATGATTTATATTCTGGAAGGGAAGCTTTGATTGTTCATTTTCTTGGAGGAAGATTTAACCTGGCCATCCTATTATCCATACCGAGCGAATCAGGGGAGTATTTGATTTCATTCTTTTTACTTATTTCACTTTTACATTCTTTACTTGAACATTGGGGACAATGTTCATCTTAAGTGTAAGGGGAGGGTAAAAAGATGATACCTTACATATGCACTTTCACTTGAGTTTGTTTTGTTTGATGGTAGATGTGTAATAAAACTATGAGAAATACTTGTTAGTGCAATTTTAGCGCCAAATTTAAAATTTTTTACAACATTTAGGAGTGAAACTTTAGCCATAGCAAGCGTCTCATGGATAGGAGATTGTATGACTAGCACATAACCGTATATTCAGAAAAAATTTCCACCCAAATATGTGAGGTTCGCCTTTAGATTTGATAGGAAAAACATTTACTATTAGTGCTTATGAGTGTACCGGTAGCATTTAGATTCTAGAACTTGCGTTAGTGATGCATCCCGAGACCGCTAGTGAGACTACATTCGTGTGGTAGGATTTACTACATGATAAGAGGCATTAGGATCACCCTTGTGTTAAACCCGCATTATGATTACTTGACCATTTAAGTCATATTACTTGGCTAGTTAAGTCAACTAATTTTTTCCACACCCTTAGCGTTGTACTCATTTTTAGTACACGAAACCCCTAGTACACCCCTCTGAGCCTATCTTTTCGTTTCTACCTTTAAGCATTTTACTTAAAGGAAGAATTTGTTACACCCCACTTAAATGTACAACCAAATCGCCTTAGCCTTCCGTGTATGCGCTCATTTTTAGTGCATTATTGTTATTTGTTAAACCCTAAGTTAACTTTCTAATTGATTACATGGTTGCTAAGTCGAGTCATATCCTTGTACATAATGTTTTGGGACGATTGGGACTCATGGGTAAGTACTTATTTATGGAGTAATGGGGAAGAACATCATTTTATTACCCCCATATGTACGTAATCATAAAAGTGCTCCAAGTGTTTTGATTTTCTTAATTCGAGTCATTAGATTAGTTTAATGTAAAGTAGGTAAAGATTCAAGTGTAAGGGGAATGTTCATCCCCTATGATGTATTATTTTGGATGGTAGGGTAAGAGTGTATGCAAAAAAAAAAAAAAAAAAAAAAAAAAAAAAAAAAATCGAAAAAAAAAATAGAAAAGAGAAAAAAACATACGGACTACCATCCCTTTTCATTCTATGTTCATTTTATGTTTTTGTTATTTTTTATTTATTAGCTTAAGTCGAGTCTAGTCTTGGCTTAGCAACGCCACATTGTACATGTAATTAACCAAGATTGTTAACTCGCCACTAGTAAAACTTCCTTTATCCAACAAAACCGTGTATTTCATATCCCTATACCTAACGTTACAACCCTTTAAAAGACCTCTTTGATAGTTTATCCTAGGTGCTTACGCCATGTGGTGGAGGTTTGATCCTTTCCCAAGCCTATGATAATCTATTTTGCTATGACAGGTAGTGAGAGATATCTTCCGTTTCCATATTGTAATTTATACTTTATTACACCCGAGAGATGTGAGTATCTAAACACTATTTGTGAGGTGCTTGTGTATGACCTCCGTGCTTGTCTATTGGTCTTTAGTGGAACGATTATTTCTTGTAATTACTTTTATATTAGTGTTAAATGACCCCTAACTTGTATTTTGATTAGAATAAAAGCGCATTTGCTTGAGGACAAGCAAATCTCAAGTGTAAGGGTATATGATGAGGCGAAAAATGATCCGTTTTTAAGGGGTCATTTAAGCCCGAATTCGAATTTATTTGATCAAATATTGCCCTAAATCGTTCCTTTTGTGATTTTAGGTACTTTGGGAGAGAAATCTGGAAAAGGAAGCAATTCGGACGTTTTTGGAGCATAAAAGTGAAGAAAACGCCAAAGTCTTAATTTTCCATGCTGGGAACAGTAGGTAACGGCGTCAAGAGCAACACCTTGACGGCGTCAAGAGCAAATTTCATTAATTTCCATGACTACCCAGAACAGATTTGACGGCGTCTCGTGGGAAGGGCGTCAAGAGTAAAAGAGTCATGACGGCCTGGAAGTATATAAGTCTTGACGGCGTCAGAAGTAGATCTAGGCAGTCCGAGGATTGTTTTGGCGGCGAGGTGACGGCGTCACAAGTTTATTCTTGACGCCGTCAAACCTATTTTTCTATATATAGTTTTCTAATTTTTCACATTTAAAGAGAGAAGTTTTGGGAGAAACCCTAAGTACGATTTTGGTGTAACTTTACAGGTTTTTCAAGGGTTCCAACCCCTTGATACCTTGCATGATTAATCAAGATAAGTGTTCTTCTAATTCAATCAATATGTCTATGTGTTGGTTGTCTATATCATGTTCTTGTCTTAATTCTATCATGCTAGGCTAGATCTCTTTTGTGTTTGCTTAGATCTAATGAAACCTAGACGTTGATTATGTGTTGATTACTTGTTTATTCTTGTCTTGGATGAATGATTTATATGTTAGGCTTAAGAAAACTGGCAGATCTCCAATTGGTAACATGCTTGAACGTCTTAAGAAACATGAACCAACGCGCACTAGGTCTTTATTGGTTGTATTTAATGCATGAGCCACTGTTTACAATCCCTATAGTTGTGCTGGGCATGGTGTAGGAGGAGATAAGAGCTCATAGAATTGGGGAGTTATGTGTGCCACCCCATGAATGGTATTAAGGAATACGATCCGTCATCCATGCAATTATAACAAGTAATTAACGTGTAAAAGATATCTAGGGAGTAGTGAAATCTAAGTAAACACATTTTCTCCAATTACTGCTCACAACCTTAGTATAAATTAGTTTATTTTCATTTCTAGTATTTTATTTTGATTGCATCTTAGTATTGGGTTAGTTGAATAGCAACTAATTCCGCCCACTCTTCCAAAACCCAAGATTTTTACTTGCTTTCTAAAAAATATAAAAACACAAAAATAATCATCCCTCACCTTTAGAACTAGTATTTAGGTTTTCTAATCCTAGCGACACTATTCCTAAGCTGAACGATCAATCCCCCGGTACTTGTCACTATACTATACTACAACGATCAGGTACACTGCCTGGTGGGGGTTGTAAGCTTCTCGAGATCCCTCGAGAGGTAAAACCTGTTGCGATTCCCACGCATCAATCTAATAAATTATATACAAGTTTCACACAATCATAAGTAGACAGAAGGTGAATTGGCAAAATATAATCAAAGAATAACAAGCAACAATAATAATGAAAGACATAATAAATGATAGAATCAACAAACCATTACAAGATATTTATGAAGTGACTGAAACCCTCTAAGTTGCTGGAAAAACACCTACCTAAACCCAGGAATCGAACTTAGGGTTTAGGGCTTAAAAAACGTGAAGTTATGATGTTATATTTATAGGCTATTTTCTTCCCGGCCCGATCGTGACGGCGTCAGACCAACCTTGATGGCGTCACGACCAACTTTTCTTCACCAAATTGTAGATCTCTTCGTCCTCTTCGCGTGGGCTTTTGAATCACCTAAATCCGAGTTCGTATGCAAAAGTTATGACCAAAACAATATCAGCTACTCCGCGCGCAAGTTGTGACAAATTAACACGTGACGGCCTACGTGACGCCGTCATGTCCCTGGTACAAAACTCTCTGGACCATCACGGACTTTATCCACTTCCACCTCTTGTATTACGTTGATATAAATAATGTATAAAAACGTTATTAATATCTTTCGATATCCTTAAGTTTTGACGATCACAAAATATAAGAACATTAAACGCAAAGTTAATACGTAAACAAGTATTAAGAAAGTTTATATCATCTCATCCAACATAATCACTTAAGGTATGAATAAACAAGTGACTAATACATTTTATGATCAAATGGATGTTTATTTAAATAATAAAAAGTTTATAAAATTAAATAAACTTGTTATATATTTTTGAAAAATATTTTTGGTAATAAAGGAAAATGTTTTATTCATAATAAATATATGAATTCAAAATTTTAACCAAAATTAGTTAGTTTTTCATCAAATAAACTTTCTCCAGAAAAAGACAAGAAAACTGCAGTTTTCGTTTGGGCGGCCCCCTTAATTTTAAGGGGGCCGGCACACAATTAAGGGGACCGGCCACGCTCCCCTGTCAGATTCTGTTAGAAATTTTTCCCTATAAATACCACCTCAAACCTGGAATTTTTCTCACCTTTTGCACGAAAATTTTCAGATCTAAATCTCTATAAACATCCTCCTAAAAACTCTTTGATCATATAATTGTTAATCCTTGTTTCAAGTGATTCATTCCCTCACCTCTCATCTCTCAAAGTGCAAGAGAAGAATACTCCTTCAACATCAAGTTGTGAAGTATTGTAGATTTGTGTATATAGTCTAGTTGTTGTGTACATTCATTGTAAAGGTGTGATAGTAGTGTAACTAGATAGATCTAGGAGTAGAAGTTGTGAATAGAAGAAGTGTTAGGAAGTAGAAAGGTGTGAAGAAGATTGGTGTGAAGTAAATAGGTGTGAAGTAGAAAGGTGTGAAGAAGATTGGTGTGAAGTAGATAGGTATGAAATAGAAAGGTGTGAAGAAGTATTGGTGTGAAGAAGTTGTGTAGAAGTTGTGATCAAGTTGTGACGAAGTTGTGGTGTGTAAATTGGTGTGTAAGGTTTTCTCCGCCATAAGGGAGCTTGTTGACATAGTGAAGAAAACTCTCGAGTAGGTGATTCGAGGAGTGGAGTAGGGCAAGGAAGGTATCCTTGTAGCCGAACCACTATAAATCATTTGTCTCGCCGTTAGATCTTTCCATATCTTACTTATTATCTTGCTTATATCGTTATTACTTTTGTAGACGTAGACGTATGTGTATAGTTGCTCATATAGTGCTAGTATTGATTTTACTTAAAGATCAAACAAAAGTTCCATTCACAAAACAAAGTTTTTACAATCAAACTAAAAAGGTAACATACATTTAATTGATCATTACGATCAAGTATAGTTTTCATACAAAATATAACTAAGGATTATATAATAAACGTTTACTTACTTATCTCTTGTATATAGCTATAATTGTTTATATTATGCATGTGTTGATTTCACATACTTAGTTTGCATTATTATTATTGCTCATACTTAGATATAGTTGTTCATATTGTTCAAGACTTGAATTCACATAAGATCGAATCAAAGTTTTTAAGAGTAAACAAGACTTTTAAACAACTAAGTTTTCATAAAACTAAAAAAATGTAAAACTTTTCAACCCCCCCTTCTAGTTTTCCACAATTGGTATCAGAGCCAGATTAAACAAGATTTTTAAAATAAACTATATTTTAAAACTTGAAACGATCTATGGAATCTGAAAAATATTTAGAAGGGCAATCTATGCAAAGACCACCACTATTTGAAAGTGATGGTTTTCTTTATTGGAAAAATAGATTCGAAACTTATGTGAAATCAAAAGATCTTGATCTTTGGCAAGTCATTACCTTTGGTGATTTTCCCCCTATTCAATATAATTTTGAAACTAAAATGGATGAAATTGTATTTTTTGAAAAACAAAATGATGATTTGAAAAAGAAACTTGCAAAAAATAATGAGGCTAAAATGGTTATTTATAATGCGTTGCCATGCAAAGAATATGAAAGAATTTTTATGTGTAAAACCGCAAAAGAAATTTGGGATTATTTACTAATAACTCACCAAGGTAATAGTCAAGTTAAAGATAACAAAATAGATCTTCTTGTTCAACAATATGAACAATTTACGATTCCGGAGGAGGAATCAATAGATAATGCTTTTGCTAGGTTTAAAACTATCATCACAAGTTTAAAAGCACTTGATAAGAAATTTTCTAGTAAGAATTTTGTTAGGAAATTTCTTAGGGCTCTTCATCCAAAATGGCGAGCTAAAGTTACGGCGATTGAAGAATCGAAGAACTTGTCAACTCTTCAACTTGATGAGTTGATCGGCAACCTGAAAGTCTACGAAGCAATAATAAAGAAAGACTCCGAGATGGTCAATGGAAAAAGAGAACAAAGCAAGTCAATTGCGTTGAAAGCTAGGAAGGAATCTAGTAACGAGGATAGCTCAACCTCCGAAAGTGATGACGAAGAATATGCGATGGCCGTAAGAGACTTCAAGAAATTCTTCAAAAGGCTAGGAAGATTCGTTAGACAACCGCATGATGAAAGGAAAGTAAACCAAAGAAATAAAGATGACAAAAATGGCAAAAGTGATAGGAAGTGCTTCAAATGTGGTGATCCAAATCTTCTCATCGGAAAATGTCCAATGATGTCAAGAAATCAAAATCAAAAGGTGTTTGTTGGAGGAGCTTGGAGCGATAGCGATGACGATGAGAAAGAAATCACAAATGAGGAGAAGTGTCTTATGGCTAAGACATCAAGCGAGGTACGTTCCGAAACCGAATACTTTAGTGACGAAAATTTTTCATTAGACAAAAAAGACCTACATAGTGAATATAATAGGTTATGCAAATTAGGTCAAAAGGTTATAGCTAAAAGTAAGTCACTGAAACATATTAATAACCTATTAGAAAATGAAGTACTCGCATTAAAAATTAGACTACAACATTTGGAAAAAGGAAAAGAAGTTTTTATAGAATGTAAAACATGCATAGAGGTTAAAAATGAAAACGAAAAACTTAAAGATGAAATTTTCAAACTTGACAAGTTTAAAAATAGTAGTAACCCACTTAAGAAAATAATAAGTGTTCAAGAAACTTTGAGAGATAAAACCGGTCTAGGATTCGACTTAACTAATGTTTCAACTAGTGAAAATAAAAATGAAAAGTTTGAATGTGAATCTAGTAAACAAAAACCATTAGACTCAAAACCTAAGTATGTACCTATAAAAGTTAAAAAAAAATACCTATTGCGAGTGATGAGGAAGTAAAAAGTTTTTATAAACCATCATTAAAGGCCAAAACCGGATTTTCTAAACTAAAATTAAGATCTAAAACTCCACCTCCAAATTGTCCAAATAATCCTCATCCTCGGTCTAAAACCCCTCAACATATGAGAAATCAAGGTAGACAAAACTTTTCTAATAATAGTCACCCAATGTGGATTTATCCACATCAACCAAGCTTTAGCCCATGGGGAATATTTTCACCATGCATGCATCTTAGTCAATTGCAAACCATGTTTTGTTCAAACAACTTTGGACCAATGAGACCATGGGAACCAAGTGGCTAAGTTATCACTTTTCGAAACTATTGGAATCTCATCTACAAATGGCTTCTATAAGTCAACATGGCAACTTGAAGTTTTTTGAAGAAAATTTATTGAAGACTAAAAGGTACGCATTTCTTTTAAGTTTATCGTTAAAATTTATATTCTTAGATTAATTACTAATTAGAATAATGCTTAGTTATATAGCTAGTAATACTTACTTGCTCACATATTATAAACCCCTCTTAGTTGGCTTTCCTAGGATTTAAATTAAAATTGTTCGTTGTCGAACAACATAGAAAATGGAAATCTTCTATGTCCACTAGTAGAAAACTCATGGTGATGAAGTGAAATGAGTTAAGTGGATTAATCGTTAATATAGAAGTAAGACTAGATCCCTCGCATAAGAAAACTATGGATGAAACAAGCTCTCGAAGACTATGGCATTAAGTTAGAAAATATTCCTATTATGTACAATAACAAAGGTGCTATAGATTTAAGTAAGAATCATGTTCAACACTCTAAGACTAAACACATAGAAATACGTCATCACTTTCTTAGGGACATTATACAAAAAGAAAATATAACAATAAAGAAGGTAGCTTCGGAAGGTAACATTGCCGATATAGTCACTAAGCCTCTTAAGCGTGATTTACTTAACAACTTACGTTTAGGATTAGGAATGATGGATCAAATTGATTAAATTCTTGGAATACTTAACATCTTCTGAAAAATCAAAGTTTTGAAAATTTTTCTTTGTCAGATGGGCGGACCCCTTAATTTATAAGGGCGGCCCCCTTAAAATTAAGGGGACCGGCCTCACTTTAAGGGGGCCGGCCATCTGAGCATGAAATTTTAAGTTTTCTTCTCAAATCTGAATCTAGGATTCTGTTTTGCACAAAATCAAGAATTGAGATATTTTGTTTTGCAAAAATATATTCTCAAAGAAAACCTCAATTCATTTTGAAATTATTCTCACATTTAGGAAAATTCATTGTTGAATAATGATAAAAAACGTTTTTCTATATGTAAGTAATCCAATATATATTCTTATATATGACACTTAGAAGTGAGCAAAGATAAATCAAGGAGATCAAAAATTGTTTCTTAGGAAAATTTATTTTCTCTTCATAGAAGTCGAAACAATCTTAACTCAACATTTGTTTCATATAGGCACACACTAGAACAAAATCAAGAATTACAAAATCACATTTGTTCCATCACTAGTTTCTCACTAACTAGTTGCCTTACACTAAGATAGGAGTTTTAGGTTGAATGATTTGCTAAATTGCTTATTTGTCTTATTGGTTATGCATGCATGCTTAGTTATGATTATTTTATGTGCTTACTTGCTTGCCTATATACTTTTCATGCATATTTCATTAAGATAATACTTGCCTTGTTGCCTAAAGAGTTGGACTTGCCCAAAACCAAACCTCATAACCTTTACACACTCAAACCTCATAACATTTACACACTCAAACCTCATAACCCTTACACACTCAAACCACCAAAGTGAAATAAAAAACCAAGTCATCCCTTCCATCAACATCGCTCTCACCAATCACACCACTTGATACGCATTTCCCATCTTCACCAATAACTCCATCTAGTCATCCTTACAAAATGATTCAACCATTCCCTACACTCTACAAAGTGTGTCATTACCAATACAACTTAACCCATGAAAGTCAAACCATACATCATAATAACAAACCATCCATCTCATCACCCAAATACACCTTCACCCTTGCTCCCAAAAATACACCTTCATCTCACTTCACTCAAATACACCTTCAACACACGACAACATAATCCACCATGGATTCACCAAAAACTTCCATTTCCAAAACATCAAAGAAACAAAAGATCCTCATCATCACTTCTAAATAACTCTTCATTGACTTAACCAATCATGACTTCTCTCAACAAACCAAAGTCAAAAATCCTTATCAATAAATGATGTGGTCTCTAACCAACCAACACCTAAGCCTCCAACTTACCCAAATGAAACCACCCTTCTACATCAACAAGACAACCTCACAATCACTCTCACCAATAAAATCCCACATTCACCTCACTCACTTCTACCAAATGATCTTTTTGTGGAACATACTCAATTTCAAAACAACAACCATTACCCTCAACAAAACATGAATCACATGCCAAATCACAACTCAACAACACCACCATCACCTTCCTCCGAACAATAAAAGTTCGTTGAAGAGCTCAAAGAAGCTCATGAGCTAAGTGCTCTTCTTTTCATGCATCGTGTTCTATGCAACTTGGACCAACCACCTTTATCACCCTACTCAAATTGCCTCCCTCACTCACTCCACTTAAAGCAAGTTGAGCATCATACCCACGACTATCCTTGTTTCATTTACCTCCAAAAATAAACCATTCTCTTGGAAGAACACCTCACTTGGATTGAATACCTCCTCACTAGGAAAACCTCAAACCCATCACTCACTCAAGACACCAAAAATTCATCAACCGCTCAAAACCCACAACTTACCATTGAAAATGCATCCGTAGACATCACCCTTTCATTATCACCCATAACATCCCTTAATGCACACTTATCCTTATCACCAATAAACCTAGCAAACCTCAGTCATATCCCATGAAGCTTACTTGAAGCCAACTACCATGCTTCCCATCAACAACCACCAAACTCTCCAAACACCATTCCAAAAAAAAAAAAAAAAAAGTCTATCTCCACTAAATCCAACTATCATGATTCCCATCTTCAAATAAAATCTCCACAAACCTTTTGTGTTCCAAGCAAGTCAAAGAGACCTCAAGTTGGCAACTTAGTATTATCTAGTGTAATTTGCTAGAAAAGCATATATATATGCTTATGTATTAATGATTATATTTTCAACATAATCTATTTAAATTATTCTTGTTAGTTATCTTATATTTGTTCCATGCATATATATATATATATATTGCTTGTGCTCTAAATATTTTTGCAAGCATTCCATATCTCGATTTCTTATGACCTTAAAACGAGGGGGAATATACTTCAAGGGGGAGCTATACATTCGTCGGGATAACCTTTTTGATATTAACAAAAAGGGGAAGAAGTGATATAGACTCACACTAAAAACTTGCATATATATTAATTTTTAGTTTAATGAGTTTAGATTTTGTAATCATCAAAAAGGGGGAGATTGTTGATATAAATAATGTATAAAAACGTTATTAATATCTTTCGATATCCTTAAGTTTTGACGATCACAAAATATAAGAACATTAAACGCAAAGTTAATACGTAAACAAATTTTAAGCAAGTTTATATCATCTCATCCAACATAATCACTTAAGGTATGAATAAACAAGTGACTAATACATTTTATGATCAAAGGGATGTTTATTTAAATAATAAAAAGTTTATAAAATTAAATAAACTTATTATATATTTTTGAAAAACATTTTTGGTAATAAAGGAAAATGTTTTATTCATAATAAATATATGAATTCAAAATTTTAAACAAAATTAATTAGTTTTTCACCAAATAAACTTTCCCCAGAAAAAGACAAGAAAACTGCAGTTTTCGTCTGGGCGGCCCCCTTAATTTTAAGGGGGCCGACACACAATTAAGGGGACCGGCCACGCTCCCCTGTCAGATTCTGTCAGAAATTTTTCCCTATAAATACCACCTCAAACTTGGAATTTTTCTCACCTTTTGCACGAAAATTTTCAGATCCAAATCTCTTTAAACATCCTCCTAAAAACTCTTTGATCATATAATTGTTAATCCTTGTTTCAAGTGATTCATTCCCTCACCTCTCATCTCTCAAAGTGCAAGAGAAGAATACTCCTTCAACATCAAGTTGTGAAGTATTGTAGATTTGTGTATATAGTCTAGTTGTTGTGTACATTCATTGTAAAGGTGTGATAGTTGTGTAACTAGATAGATCTAGGAGTAGAAGTTGTGAATAGAAGAAGTGTTAGGAAGTAGAAAGGTGTGAAGAAGATTGGTGTGAAGTAAATAGGTGTGAAGTAGAAAGGTGTGAAGAAGATTGGTGTGAAGTAGATAGGTGTGAAATAGAAAGGTGTGAAGAAGTATTTGTGTGAAGTAGATTGGTGTGAAGAAGTTGTGATCAAGTTGTGATGAAGTTGTGGTGTGTAAATTGGTGTGTAAGGTTTTCTCCGCCATACGGGAGCTTGTTGACATAGTGAAGAAAACTCTCGAGTAGGTGACTCGAGGAGTGGAGTAGGGCAAGGAAGGTGTCCTTGTAGCCGAACCACTATAATTCCTTTCTCTCGCGGTTAGATCTTTCCATATCTTACTTATTATCTTGCTTATATCGTTATTACTTTTGTAGACGTAGACGTATATGTATAGTTGCTCATATAGTGCTAGTATTGATTTTACTTAAAGATCACACAAAAGTTTCATTCACAAAACAAAGTTTTTACAATCAAACTAAAAAGGTAACATACATTTAATTGATCATTTCGATCAAGTATAGTTTTCATACAAAATATAACTAAGGATTATATAATAAACGTTTACTTGCTTATCTCTCGTATATAGCTATAATTGTTTATATTATGCATGTGTTGATTTCACATACTTAGTTTGCATTATTATTATTGCTCATACTTAGATATAGTTGTTAATATTGTTCAAGACTTGAATTCACATAAGATCGAATCAAAGTTTTTAAGAGTAAACAAGACTTTTAAACAACTAAGTTTTCATAAAACTAAAAAGACGTAAAACTATTCAACCCCCCTTCTAGTTTTCCACATATTACTCTTGACGCCGTCATGTAGAATCTTGTGACGCCGTCAGGTACTGTTCCCAGCAAGGAAAATTAAGACTTTGCCGTTTTCTTCACTTTTATGCTCCAAAAACGTCCAAAATGCTTCCTTTTCCAGATTTCACTCCAAAAGTACCTAAAATGACAAAAGGAATGATTTAGGGCAATATTTGAACAAATAAATTCAAATCCGAGCTAAAATGACCCCCTAAAACGGTTCATTTTTCGCCTCATCAGTACTTTTTTGAATTAGGAATTCATTATGTTGGAATTTTAACTTATTATTCATTTTCATTGTCTATTTTATTTGTTATGGATTTGTTGGTTTCTCGTTTCTTTGGTAATGTTAACTTATCGGGTCTTTACACATTTTTCTTAATCCTACGTTTTCATATTTAACATTGAAGCTTTAGTTTGATGCCCAATACATTCACTCCATTATGTTGCAATTCTTATTGTAAACCTTATTAGCTAGACACTTGTGACTTGACATTGGAACTTCATCAATCTAAAGCAATATATATGCTTATATTGGTTTAACTTGTAACTTGTAGGATATATACGTTATCATTTGACCTCAACAATAATAGCATGGACAAGTAGTAGGACCAAGAAACAATATATTGATGGAGTAGCAGCGTTTATTAAGTATGCAGTACACAACTTGTAGAAGATGAAGAAAATCGACCCACGAGTTAATATACGACAGCTTAAGAGGCCATGTCCGTGTACCACATGTTTAAACAAAATAGAGCAAACAGTGGATGACGTGGAGTACCATTTATTCTACTATGGGATTAATCTTAGATACAGAAAATGGGATAAACATGGAGAAAAGGATGAGCAAGCAACAATATCCCATTACTGCTGTCAGCACAATTACAGAACCTCTTCAACTACTTCATATGGATCTCTTTGGTCCTACTTCTATCAGAAGTATTGATCATAAATACTATTGCCTGGTGGTCACTGATGATTTTAGCAGGTTTTGTTGGGTATTATTTTTGGGGACTAAGGATGAAACCTTTCAGACTCTTAAAGATTTTATTGCCCTTATTGAGAACTAGCTGAATAAGAAGGTTGAAGCTATGAGGTGGTACGATGGGATAGAGTTAAAAAATACTAGGTTGATTGAACTCTGTGGGTCTAAAGGAATGAAAAGGGACTATAGCAATCCACAGACTCCACAACAAAATGGGGTTGCAGAAAGAAAGAATAGAACCCTTATAGAGGCTGCAAGATCTATGCTTGTTGACTCTAAGTTACCCACTATGTTTTGGACTGAGGCAGTTGGCACTGCTTGCTATGTTTTGAATAGGAAACTGATTACTAGACCTCACAACAAAACACCTTATGAACTTTTTACTGGGAAAGTTCCAACCATTACTAACTTTAAACCTTTTGGATGTCATGTGACAATTTTGAATACCAGTTATCATTTGGGGAAGTTTGAAGGAAAAGCTGATAAGGGGTACATTGTTGGTTATTCTGCTCATAGTAAAGCTTACAAGGTGTATAATTTATCTGCCAAAAGGATAGAAGAAACACTGAATCTAAGAATTCTTGAAGATAAACCTAATGTTCAGGGAGCAGGTCATGAGTGGTACTTTGACCTTGATTATTTGACTGATCATTTAGGTTACAATAGGTTCAAAGCTAACAAATTTCCAGGTACTTCAGACACACAAGCTAACACTGCAGGTGCCTTAGATGATGATTCAGATTCAGAATGTGATGAAGAAATTATTGTTGTTCCTTCTTATCCCACTAACCACTTTTCAGGTACTAAGCCTAAGGATTCTTCTGGTATGACTGAAGCTGATGTAAGTTATGCAGAGGAACTTGCCAAGCTCCAAAGCCAAGAACATGATGCTATTGATGCTGCTGATAGGCTTGGTTTTGAATTCTCTAAAGAAACAGAGGAACTTTTGAGACAAGCAGCTATTGAAGCCCGCATGAACATGGATGCTGCTACTAGCGGTTCTGTTTCTGCTGATGGTGTTCCAATCCCTGCTACTGTTGTTTCTGCTGATACTACCCTATCTGCTGGTAGTGTTCCTGCTGTTGGTACCTCTATTCCTGCTGTTCACCCATTTATTGACTCGGTGTTACTTAATGATGATCTCACAAGATTTCCAAGTCCATCTGATCTTGCTGATGAACAATCCTCTAGTCCTGAGTTAGAAGGTATTCATCATCAACCAAAAACAGACATATTCACTTCCTCCTCATATGATGATGACTTTGCACCTACTATCACCAACCTTCTAACCTCAGTTGATGTTAGCCCTCAAGCCACTAAGAGGATTAACAATGTGCATCCACAATCTTTGACTCTTGGTGATCCCACTACCGGAGTTTTGACAAGAAGCAAGGTCAAGCAATCCAAGTTTGGTGAATCTGCTTTTGTTTGTTACATTCAGAATCAACATAGGAATAATCACGTGGACTTTCAACACTGTCTATTTGCTTGCTTTCTGTCTCAAATTGAACCAACCAGCTTAGCTCAAGTTCTTGGTAATTCAGACTGGGTTGCTGCTATGCAAGAAGAAATGCAACAATTTCTGAATCAAGATGTATGGGAGTTGGTGTTATTGCCTAAAGGTAAGTTTGCTATTAGGACCAAATGGATTCTGAAGTGTAAAAGGGATGCCAGGGCAATTGTAGTAAGAAATAAGGTAAGATTAGTAGCTCAAGGACACAGACAAGAAGAAGGTATTGACTATAATGAAGTCTTTGCTCCAGTTGCTAGAGTGGAGGCAATTAGACTTTTCTTAGCCTTTACTTCATATATGGGGTTCATGGTTTATCAGATGGATGTCAAAAGTGCATTTCTCTATGGTGAAATTCAAGAGGAAGTTTATGTCACACAACCAAAGGGTTTTGTGGACCCACATAATCCTGATTTGGTATACAGGGTCAAGAAAGCACTTTATGGTCTTCATCAAGCACCTAGAGCCTGGTATGCTAGGCTTTCCTCATTCCTGCTGAAGCATGGTAACATAAGAGGTGCTATTGACACGACACTTTTCATCAAAAAGAACTCCAGAGATATCATTCTTGTTCAAGTTTATGTGGATGACATTATTTTTTGCTCCACTAAGGAGGCTTGGTGCAGGGAGTTTGAAGAACTTATGAAAAGTGAGTTTGAAATGAGTGCACTGGGTGAACTCATATTCTTTTTGGGACTACAGGTCAAGCAACAGTCTGATGGTATTTTTATTAGTCAAGAGAAGTATGTTCATGACATGCTTAAGAAGTTTGATATGGAGAATATAAGAACTACAACTACACCTTATGAAGCTCTAAAGCCTAAATCCAAAAATGAACCAGATCTTGCTGTTAATGTTCATCTTTACAGGTCTATGATTGGTTCACTTATGTATTTGATAGCTTCAAGGCCAGACATCATGTTTGCAGTCAGTGCTTGTTCTAACCAGGTTACACCATTGACTTCATACCTAAATGTCATGAAGAAGATCTTTAAGTATCTTAAGGGTCAATCTAAGTTGGGTCTTTGTTACCCAAGGGACTCTCCATTTGTGTTAGAGGCATACAGTGATACTGATTATGCTGGTGCTAATTTGGATAGGAAGTCTACTACTGGTGGGTGTCAATTTCTGGGTAGGAGATTAATCTCCTGGCAATGCAAGAAAAAAACCATTGTGGCTACATCTTCTATTGAAGCAGAGTATGTTGCTGCTGCCAGTTGTTGTGGTCAGGTACTCTGGATCCAAAATCAACTTCTTGATTATGGATTCAATTTCATGAAGACTAAATTTTTTATTGATAACCAAAGTACCATTTGCATTATCAAAAACCCTGTTTTTCATCAAAGAACTAAGCACATTGAAATAAGGCACCATTTTATAAGAGATGGAAATGAAAAACATCTGATTCAAGTGCTAAAATTCCATACTGATGAAAATGTGGCTGATCTTTTAACCAAAGCTTTTGATGGCCCTAGGTTTAATTACTTAGTAGTCCACACTGGGATGGTTAACCCCTGATTGTTCTGTTTGAGGGGAGAAATAAGCCTAAGGGGAGGCTTGTTGCTTAAGGGGAGGACTATTGTTGTATTACTTTGTATAATAGTTTGTATAGTTTGTTTTCTGTTTGCACTAACAATTTTGTAGGAATTCAAGTCAAACAAAGCACAATCAGAAGATAAGAACTCAACCATTAGAGAAAAGTTGCAATTCTATTTATTAGGAATTGCAGAATTACAAAAGAGGGAGTTTCATTACAATAAAAGCCTAAACAACCACTCCATGGGCCTTTTGCCCTTATCCATAAGACTAGGAATGCTTTGTTGCACACCTTTCTTCTTAACACCTTCCCACAATATTGGACAAACCAAGCCTAGAATATGTTTGGGAGGCTTGTCATGACTAGATTGAGAGGGCTGAGTAGCCTAAGGCACAGGTATTGGCCTAAACTTTGATGCAACATCCTCCATTGCTTTTTGAAACACCCTTGTCACTTTTTCTTGCTGAATATGAGCAAGATCTTCTAGAAGAATAGCTGATGGAGGATTGGCAAAAGCATTAACATTGTGCTTCTACTTGCGAGCTTGTTCTTTCGTCCTACATCCTTTTCTTGGTTTGAATACACGGGGTGGAAGAACAACGGGTGAGTCAGAGAACTCAGATGAAGTATCAGAGGAAACTTCAATGATCTCATTATTGGGGTTCATCTTGTTGCTGCTGATTGGAAGTTTTGATGGTTAATTAGGGTTTAATAAGATGATTGGTGTGTTTTGGGGATTTTTACCCCTATTTATAACCCAGATCAAACTCGTTTTTAGAGAAGTTAATGCGAATTAATGGTAGGCGGTTGAAAAGTAATTGTTGAAGATATTTACTGAAGGAAAGTTTGACCAAAAGAAGATATTTTACTGAGACGTGGATTCTGCTGATTGGTTGTTCCTGCGGATTGACTATCGTTTCTACTGATAGTTCAATGTACCTGCTGGTTGAGTTGAATTATTGACCGTAGTCAAACCTAAGTAGGTTGCTGCTGATTGACCGTCAGTTCCTGCTGGTTGACTTTGGTTGCTGCTGAAGGAGTCAGTTTTAAGTTTTATTTGGGGTAAATATAAAAGTCAAAATTGGTCAATGATTCGTTCCACGATTAGGAAATTACCATTTATAACCTATCGTGTGTATCCCACGCCCAAAATAACTGAATCCCTCTCATTAAAACCTCAAAACCATTTCAAAAAAATTCTGAATTCCATAACTCATTCTCTCTTATCTTCAATGGCGGAACTTTATTTCAAAGGAGATCACAACAAAATTGCCATATTGGGAAAAGCAAAAGGGGATGAACATTATGAACAAATGGTGGAGTTTTTATAGAGGTCCAAGCTTCGATATGCTCTCACTCATTATCCTGATGTTGTGTATGGATCATTGATTACACAATTTTGGGGGACTGCTCAGGAACGTTCAGTTGAAGGCAAACCAAAAGAGATAGTGGCTACAATAGATGGTAAAGAATATGTGGTGATATAGTCTCTGGTTAGGGCTCACCTCCAATTAGATGATGAAGTTGGTGAGTATGAGGCTACAATGGAAGAGATTCTACAGGGCCTGACTCATATTGGATACGAAGGTGATGGGAAGGTTTGGTACAAGAACAAGTTATGCCCCAAATGGAGATTTTTGGTACATACTTTACTACAATGCATTAGTTCTAAATCAGGGGGTTGGGATCAATTTTCAACTTCTCTTGCATTTGCCATTGTTTGTTTATCTCAGGGTAGGACATATAATTTTTCTAAGTACATATTTGAGGAGATGCTTAAAAATTTCAAGGATACCAAATACAAATACTTAATGTATCCTAGGTTTCTCAAAATTATTTTAGGCATTGAGACCAATGACCCAACACATAGTCCCATTAACAAATTGACTGCAAAATTATTTGCTTTAATGCAATCCAAATATAATGGAGTGCATAGGCCTTTGTTACCTGCAATGTTGCCTGGTGGCAATGCAGCTGCTGATGACGGCAATGCTGTTGGTGGTCAAAATCCACCTATTGCTGATGCTGCTGGTGCCAATGCACCAGATACTGCTAATGAAGGTCCTTCAATTGCTCCTGATGCAAGTGCATCAATTGCTAGTGATGCCCAGCCACCACCATCTCCTAGACCCTCACACCTAGACCTCCCACACCACCATTATCTCCTGACTTTGTTCCTCTTGATGAGCATGTTAGTAGTTTTGTAAAGACAATTAGGTCTCCAGATGTAGAAAAGCCTTTTGAACCAGAGGCTTCTAATTTTGACCAACCTTTTGACTCACCACAGATTACAAGACTGGCCACACCTAATCCTCTTAGACCTGCATTTGAAGACTTTGATAATATGGGTGCAGTTGTTCATGATTCTCCTTTAAGGACCAATGATGCTCCTGATGCCACAGGTATTCCTGCTGGTGGAGCTGAGGGTCCTGATACTCTCACCTCTATGTCTATTTTGTTGAACAGGTGTTTGAAAAAGGTTAATACTTTGGAAAAAGATCTAAAATCTATTTTCTACTGATGACTTCCTGCTGGTACCTATAGTGGTTCCTGCTGAAGACTGGTTCTTACTGAAGATAGTTTTCTGCGGATATAGTAAATCCGTGGTATTGGAAGTTCTTAGAAGAATATATTTTAGGACAAGATATGCAATATCTTTTATATTTTTAGTTTGCACGTTTTCTTGTAAGAGAATTTACGGTTTCTTATAGTATAAAAGAAACTCATTGTCATGCATTATGAACAGGACTTAGATTTTAATCTATAGTGATTCATAAAAAGATCCATAGAGGATCAAAGAGTTTTAGTTAATTGTGCTCTTCGTTCTTGTGTTTATATTCCACGTAAATACAAGTTTACAAGAGATTCTCTATATAGTTTGCTCTTGATTACATTGGCATACTATCGATCCTTAAGGCTCAAAGATCTATCAAGGAGCTGATCCAACAACGATATCCAAAGATAGTGTATCAGAAACTGTGAGGTGGATATCATTACGTTACTAGAAACTGTTCGAAGGTTTCTAGGTGTTAATGGGAGTAACTCCTTGTCGGGCTCGGAGGGGAGGCCTTCGAGCCGATTCGTAGGGTACACCATCATTTGTTAATATGCATTCTCGTACGCTGCGTTCTCGAGTTTTATTTTTGAAAGCAGAGAAAAGAAGTGGGAAGAAATCAAAATAAATTCGTGTTCCCGAGTTTTTTTTAGGAGAGAAGAGAATAGAAGAGGAGAGTAATTTTGGCTAAACTTCTCTCCAAAACTTTCTTCCCAAAAGTGGGTTGTTTTGGAGAGAAGTTATATTTGGAAGCTTTAAATAAATAAAATTACATAAATGACCTAATATAAAAACATAAACTTTTAATATAACCAAGGGTATAATTGTATAATCATATGTTATCTCTTCTTTTCTCTCATAACTCGGGAACATAATATAAAAAATTTAATTACACTCATCTCCTTTTCTTTTCTGGCCATTTTTTAACTCTTCTCTTCTCTTCTTTCATTTCAAAAACTTGGGAACAGAGTGGTAGTACTATTAGCTTAATCGTTTGGTTATTTTGAAATGATCAAGTGAACGAATGATTTTGTATCATAGTTTTTGGTCATTTACAGGTTTAGTTTTGGTAAAAAATTTTCTGAAAAAATTCTGAAAAAAAATCTAGAAATGCAGCAATTGATGCCGTTATTCATTTCCTATGCAGGCTTAATTAGCAATGACATTGTCATTGCTAAATTATAAGTACATCGTCATCGCAAAGTGTGGTAAAACCAAGTCAAAAAATAAATTAATAAAGGATTATTAATGATGATTTTGTCATCGCTAATTAAATTATTCAATTTATTTTTTTATTTTATAAATGATTTAAATTGCAAAATAACTAAATAAAAAAATATTAGTGACGACATTGTCATCCCAAAATAAAAGATTTAATTTATATTTTTCATTCTATAAATGATTTAAATTGCAAATAAAAAATAGTGACGACTTTGTTGTTGCCAAATTATTAAAATAAATTTATAGAAAGTCTTTTAATATTACTAGTTATAATACCTGTGCACGCACAGGGTTTTTAAAATTTCGTGTTGATTATGTATTATTATCGATTAAGAAATGAACCACTTAACATGTTTCAAATTGTTTTACTTAGTGGACTAAAAATAAAAAATCATATGTATATATTTTATTATTCAAGTAAAATCACATGATGATACTTGACTTGCATGACATGTTAGTGATATATGCTTTTAGTTTTGCAAACCCGTGCTATCAATTTATGATTTGTTTTATAATTCTGGTATTTCTTTTACTTATATTTTCGTTAATATATGTAGCATATTTAGATAGCTTTGAAGATTGATTCATTTCCTTGATTATGAATAACCATCATACCATGTTTACTAATGTACCTTTTTGTTTGAAAATTTGTATTTTCATAAGTTTGTGCTATTTACTTCTCATGTTTGATCATAAAATTACCAAATTAACATAGATGCTTACACTATAGTTTCTTTATTACATAAATAGAAACAAAAAAAAAAAATGTAATTGGTAGAACTCAAATTTAATCTTACGATTATTTATAATGTATAAGAATAATTTTTCTCTAAACCCGAACTATATAAGGAAATTATTATTACTTGTATAAGTAAATTATAAATGCATAAAAAATGACAGAGTACATCCGCGAGTCTTTTAGGATTGTTTGAATCCTTACCGACATTTCCCTTTAATGTAACTTTCTTCACAATTGGCCTAAATCATCAAGGTAAAACACACCCATATTTTAGACCGTTGGTTGACACCCATAGTGTTATCAATGACGGCAAACACCTGCTAAGTTTTATTAATTCATTCAAAGACAAATTACACTCCGAAAAGAATTCCTACCATAAAATTCCCCATATAGACACTAAAACACATCTTTGGTACATTAACTTTCCATGACAATCATGTGTTGATACTTAATCCTCCTCTAAAAAGCGCACACAACAAATTGCATTACACTTTAGTGTATGCGATAAGATCATAAAACTGCAAAAACCACTAACATGTTGCATTATAGTGAGGATAACAACAAAGTTAGTCATAACATCAAATCAGAAATCTTCAGATTAGAACTAAAGGGGTGTTTGGTTATGCTTATTAAAGGTGCTTATTGGCTTATTCAATTACCATAACACAATAAGTTTATGATAAAACTATAAGCTTTTTTGAGAAGCTTAGTAAAAACTCCTGAACTCCCTACTAATTCTATCATAGCTTAGTGTGTTTATAGTAAAAACACAAATATTAAGTGTAGAAATTTTCAATAAAACATAAAAAAAAATTACTAAAAGTTGGTATGTATAACAAAAAAGTTAAACTATAAAAAAATTTACTAAAAATTATCAGCTAGATAATGCATAAGCCAAAGTGTTGTTGAGGTCTCTTTCGGATTCTATTCATAAGCAAAAAGGGGTTTACACATAAATCATAAGTATAGAATAATGGTTGTATCTCACATCCGTGATTACCAAGTCAATAACATTATCGCAGTATAGTAACGTAATAACCTAATTAAAAACTATATATTCTTGCTGAATAATTCTCATGTACATACTTTTAATTCATTTACAACAACCAACTATTATTATTTATTTTTTTATTTTTTTATTATTATTTTTTTTTAAACATCAAGTCAATGAATAAAGTTATGTTATCACCTACATAGTTTTTCTTTTTTTGATTTAGGAGGTGATTCTTATCAAATAAAGATTGTGATGCGTGCATTTTTTTTTTATAATTTAAGGAAAACACCTTCTATATTAAAGAATGACTATCTAGCCGATGTGTTTTTGTTTGTTTGTTTGTTTTTTTTTAATAATTAGCTTTGTATAACATTTTTAACTGACAGAGATGTTGAGTTTGAGGTTAATGTTGTTGTTTAACTTTAACTATTGATATCATGTTGTACAAAATGTGCGAGTTTAGTGGCACATAATAAGCGTTGATAAAGTTAAAATATGTTCCTTAAAGTTTTTAAAATATTTTTATGGATATCCATATATAAATTTCAAATAACAATTTCATGAGTCGTTGTTATAAGTAGAATCACGTATATTTATTTTATATCACAGTAACTCATGCTTGCCATTTGATATTTATATTCTCGTTACTAATAATTTAACCGTATTTCAAACTCGTGTATGCATAAATTAAACTTTTAAATAGTAACATGAGTCCTTATTTAAAAAAAAATATTCTAATGGATGAAAGTTTAAAACTAACATTAGTTTAAAAAATATTTAACGTATATTAAAACTAATTCGCATATTTATCAAATTTATTTTAATAGATGAAAGTCAAAAAAACTAATACTATTACTCATGTCATTTTAAACAATGTTAACATTATAAAGTATAGGGAGTATGAAGTCTAAGGGGTTATTTGTTTATTATCTAAAGTTATTAAAAAACATAAAGACTTATAATTTTACACTTAACCACTAAGGTTTTATTAATTACCTCCTCTTTTCTTAAGTTTTTATTTTCATAAATTTGACACATATATTTTTATGTGTTTTTTTTTATCAATCAAATTCTCCACCAAATTTATTAAAGTTTGACCAAAATCAATTCAATTTTGACTTTTTATTGGCCAATCATATTGCTTGATTTTGCTTATGTGTCAAAATCGAGCTCTCCTATTGGTCCAATCTTTTTTTTCATTGAGAAGGGTTTTGTAAAAACACTCCGAAATGATGTAATTCTTGTATTATATAAAAGATTTAAAACCAAAAAAATTAAATTTGGGAATTTATTATGGAAGACATTGTCGTATCTAAATTGTTATGGCCCACCCTTGTAAGTCTTTGTATTGAATAGAAGTGGGCCCCAAATTGTTTAGTTACAAAATATTTGTGACGGCAAATCGTCCCGTCCCTAAAGGTAAAGGTGCTAATTGTAGTGGTGCATGTAACTATATATAAGGATGGTAGCATGTTTACTTCAAATGCGAACAAGGGGACATATTTCACCCGTCTGATTTTTTTTTTCAGGTTGTCCACAATAAATTGTTCATTAATAAAATAGTAAGAAAATTTGATCGAGTTTACCGTTAGATGGCATATTCACCTTTCGACAAAATTTTCTATTCGGTGCATATGTGAAAAATTAAACATAATCCTATCAATCAACTCATTTATATAAAAATTGGTCTAAAT
This sequence comes from Artemisia argyi, assembly GCA_030686995.1. Taxonomy (NCBI): domain Eukaryota; kingdom Viridiplantae; phylum Streptophyta; class Magnoliopsida; order Asterales; family Asteraceae; genus Artemisia; species Artemisia argyi. The sequence continues at coordinate 54,691 of JARVZY010001774.1, forward strand.
ATATAGTGGCCGATTGGCCTTTGCAATTCACTCAAACATATAACTTCCTTGAAATATATAAAGCTCAAAAGAAAAGTTCAATGAAAATCTAAAATTTTTAAAAATCCAATTAACAAATTATATCCATTCATTTTTATCAAAATAATAATAATAATAATAATAATAATAATAATTCATTTAGTTAGTTTTTGTATTCAGAAAGGGGTAGATACAAATTTATTCTTTTTGCTTTTTCTACGTTTGGGGAATTCGAGGCGGAAGCTTTGGATACACTTTCTCGTATTAAGTCTATCGCCATTAGCCAATCAAATAATGTTAAGAGTAGTATTTTTATCTTTCATCGAATTAGGATTTGTATTTAGAAAACGGTGGGAGCATAGATTGTATCTAGACTCCCTTCTAATTTTGTGTAGATTTTTCATGATTCTAATGAAAGCGATGGTTTTTAAAATAATAATAATAATAATAATAAACTTTCACCCTTTTTTAAAAATTAAATATCTCGCAAGCCGTTGATCGTTACGCAAAACGAGTCATACCATCGCGACGAGAATTAAATCATCTTTATATAGATCGGCACTTCGATATAATTTCGACAAATATTTTTTTCGATTTTTTAAAGTTACGTATGGTAAATCACACGCGATTTTTATCACAAATCACACGTGATTTATGAAATCATCCATGTGATTTGTGATACAAATCACATATTATTTTTTAGACGTAACTGAAAAAAAAACGAAAAAAAAAAAAATCTTCGAAAGTATATTAAAGTGTCCGTCTACTGAGAGATATACTCGTCGCGATGAAGTATTGTTTTTTTTTCACTTGAGGATTTACCGTTTGCAAGATTGTATTTTATTTTTAAAAAGGATGTGGAAAGTTGTTTTTTTTTTTTTTTTTTTTTTTTTTTTTTTTTTTTTTTAATGAAAAAGTGAGTTGCTAGAATTGTTTATTAGATCATTAGATAATTTTGGTTCTACATTGATATCATCTCTAAAGCTCAATATATGCTAGTGTTTGATATTTCCATGTGAAACTAAACTCCTGATTTTATTTATTTATTTATTTAACGAAACTCTAGCAATTTTATTCAGTTAGCTAAGCACGATGGTACAAAAAGTCCATATGAATGCAAGTTCCACCTTTTGGAATTATGGTTAAGGGAAAACTCATCTTTTGTCCTTGTAACACCTGCCACTTATTTACTATCAGGAATGTTTGGTCCATCCAATCTTCTAGCACTAGCTTGTAAACGTTATAAATGCATGCATGAAGGATGTTTATTTAATTAATTTGCACGTTTTGCACATGTGATTTATCCATTCATTATAGGTGTTGGTTGAACGTTATGCATGACAAAAGGCGTTTGGACACTTTAGGGGTAGGTGTATGATACTATGATGTATATGTTGCGCTCACACAGAGGGGGGATCCAAAGCCCGGCTACCTGTGACACATGCAACATATTAGTTCATCACTAGTTAGGTGAGGTGAAATAGAGTTCCCACTGGCATTTATAATGATAATAATAATAATAATAATAATAAGGAAACAAGTGAACACATATCACAAAATCATGCTTTAACGGAGTCTATATGGTATTCTCGTTGATAGAGAAGATGACCCAGAACCCGAGGTCTTAATTTTATTCTTAAAGGCTTGCTTTTATTTTTTTGTTATATTTTGACCCTCATACTTTCATAAATTGTCAAAAATGCAAATATATCTATATTATACGGAGTAATTATTTAACTTTTTGAAATGCCACATGTGGTTTTGATAAAATAAAGAGATGTTCTATATAATCTTACATGAACTCGATAAATCTTATGGAAAAAGTCAAGATGCATTAACATTTAAATAAGAGAAATAGAACTTAGTCATGAATTTAAGCAGTGGCGGAGCTTGAACGTCATGTTTGAGGGGCCAAAAAATTTCAAAAATTGATTGTAACATTCTTATATGATTGTAACATTATTACATAAAGTACTAATTGTCAATGATTTTCTTGAACTCTTCGAAAGATTTATTCATTCGTATCTACTCATTTTACTATAAACGAAACTAATTTGTACTAGACGAACGAATAACAAACCAAATACAAAGAGAATTTGTGAGCAAACTACATCTTTGCAAGTTCCTTTTAATTTTTATTGTGTTTGACTTTTCCTTATCAGCTTAGTTTTTGTTAGTTGTTACCAAATATTTAGGTGGCCAAATGTAAAGTATACTATCTTGTCCATACAAATCGCTAGTTGTGAGCTAAAATTTAGGTGGGTGCAACACCCCTCTAGCCCCATATATCCTCCGCCATTGAATTTAAGTATTCAATGTTATCGTTAAAATCAACTTTAAGTGGCCAATGCCAACTTATTTAATATTAATTTAAATATGAATTGAACTTTGAAGCTGGTTAAATCCGACCAAAAGTTTGAATACTGTTATATGTCAAAGTGAAGATGTTAAATTTTTATAACAGGTGATGACTTTATGTCGTTAAAAATAAAAGGTGATGACTTTCAAAACAATTGTTTACTGTCGTATATTAGAAGAAAGGATAGCATAATATTAGCAACAAACGATTTAATCATGAATTCTAAAAAGCTATAAATACTGAAGAAGTTGATGTAAAAGCTTTAAATACTTATTTTGGATACATTTTGACGATATTGATACGCACGAGAGTACAAAAGTCCATGTGCATGCAAGTTCCACCTTTTGGAATTACACATGTCAAGAGAAAACTCATCTTTTGTCATCGTAACACCAACCACTTATTTACCATCAGGAGTATTTGGTCCCTCTTATCTTCTAGCACTAGCTTGTAAACATAATAAATGCGTAAAAAGATGTTTATTTAATTAATTTGCTCATTTTTCACGTGTGATTTAGCCATTCGTTATAGGTCTCGGACGAACGTTAGGCTGGGCGCAATAATAACCCGTAGCAACTTTCATTTCGTCTGCCACATCAGCTTTTTTTTTCGGCGACTCACACGCGATTTTTTGCAACAGTAAAGACGACCTTCATCTTCTTCTTTTTTTCAACTAACAAATTTATTTTCATTACATGTTTTTTTTCCTTCTTTTTATAAAAGACCAAATTTACAAATAATATTTAAAAAAATTACAAAACTAAAATTATATATACATACAATTCTCTTGAAAACAATAAAATGCACCGCTAGCTCTTTTTTGATTGCAAAACTAATTCTCTTGAAAACAATATTTGTAGATCTAAATGTCATAGCATTATTATACATAACACGTTGAACTTTGTTGAGGAGCTCTACTGATTGAGGCGATAGTACCTCTGCATGGAACATCTGTTAGAGTATGCTCGTGTCATAATAAATAATTATATGGCTAGACATATGTGAGTCTATGGGGTCACACACTTATACACAGAGACACCATTTTATAAATTGTATTTATCGTATTTACAATATATAAATGACTACGTAACTTGAGATCAATAACGGGCCACTAATCACTAAGCTTGTACTTAGTGTATTGGATTGGACATAGCAAATGGGTAAGCCCATTTGTAAGCCCTTATGGCCGGCCTAGGGAGGAAATGGAGAAGGTGAGAAAATACAAGGGGCTAAGTGTTACTTACATGTTGATAACTACTAATGATTTGGTCATTAGGAAAGGATAAATGACAATAAACACTTACCAGCTTTCTCTCCTCATTTCTCTCACTAATAACCACGAAATAAAACACTCCCATATTAGGGGTTTTGTGTTTTGATCTCAATCTAACCTTATTCTATTGTAGTTCAAGGCAAGATCGTATGTTACGGGGTTATGACTAGCATCGGGTGGTGATTGATGACGTGTAGTGTGTTTCCACCATGGAGGTGATCTATTTTGGTCACTTGGTTTCATAGGTGGTTCGTGGTATTGGTGATGGTCTCCATATGATTCTACCGATCACGCTACAAAGGTATAACATGTTGTTCTTTATTTTTTTATTGATCATATGTCTATATGGATCCGTTGTTGGTGATGTTTTTCTGCTGCGTTTATTTGATTCTTATTTATTTTATATTCATACATCACCTATAGTGGTATCAGAGCCATCATATGTGCCATATGATTATCGGGTATGCATAAAAATGGCTAAAACGGGTGCTTTTTTGATGATTTTTGAAGTCATGGTTAAAACAGCCCTAGGGCTCCAATTTTTTTCTCATAGGACGACCCTTTAGGGGTCTTATGATCTGCACTTTTTGGTCCCATGGCCATTTGTTATGCATACGCTAATTGGTTACTTGTCGGGTACATGAAAAATGGCCTAAAACGCGTGTTTTTGATCGGTTTTTTAAACGGTTTTAATTCAACCCCTAAGGCTATATTTTCTGTGGTTAAATGGTATTTGGAAGGTCCTAATATCAGTGGGTTTTGACTCTTAAGTCATAGGAAACACGTACCTAACGGGGTTTTAATTCTTGTCAATTAATTTCTTCGTTTTCGTTGGCTAACAATTTAATTCTTGTTATTATTTTGTTTTCCATGGCAAATACATGCATGTTTGTCCATGGAGTTAGCCAACACCATGTTTCATTCATAATATTATGGTATTATTATGTTTATATGCAAAGCCGATGAAAACCTAGACCACTTATGCATTGAATGGTTGTGATTGTTGTTTAATTTCGTGTTTTGGGGTTTTGTCATTGTTTCGGCACTTATGTAATGATATTCTTTTTGGTTGTAGCCATTGTTTGGGCACTTTTACAGTAGATTAAAAGTAGATTAATTGTATTTTACTTTCAATATAATGTAATCGTGGCTTGGTGGTGAATGGCGAAAGAGTTAAAGACGTTTTTGCCGAAAAATGACTGCTGGAATACCAGTTGGTAAAACGGAGTTTCCCAGTGATTGGTAAGGTATTTTTGGCTGAAATTTTTTTTGCAGGTACCCAAGACATGGGCCTACAACTTTCTAGTTTTGAGCTAAGCCCGGGGAAGCCTCTTTCATGGACTTTTGGGCCCTCTAACACAGAAATTCTGGAAAGATAGAAACTACTTTTCATGTGCATCATGGGCTTTCAACTTGCTCTTGATTGTCTTGGAGCAAGTGGGAGTCCTCCGTGTGGTTGTGTGGTTGTCCCTAGTTGACTCTTGGTTCTCGTGATGGCTCACGAGACCAAGCATAGGTTTTTTCATCGGTTGAGGCTTTGCATATTGTGGTTGTATGTTTGTTTTGCTTTTTATATATCTTGTGATCATATGTAAAATTGCAAATAGTTTTCTAAAAACTTACAACGAAACACAAACCATTTTCAAAACTAAGTCTTTTGATTTAGTTTTACAAAGTTTTTTGAAAGTTGAAATCATTATTTTTTATAATAACACCTTAACTTGTTATGTATGGTATTTTATTTATGTATTGTCCAAACTTTATTATCCATGTAGGATTTATATTAGTCATGAAAATGGACAACTTGACACACATAAATTAAAACAATGATTAGACTTAAGTGAAGAAATGTTTTTAACTTGTGCTACGAAAGATGAATGCATGCTCTTTTCGTACACCTTTTGATCCGCATCAAAACTTTTGCCCGTCAAAATTTAAGTCACGCCGTCCAATATTGAGAACACTTGCAATTACCTTTTGCCTATGCGTGGGACCTAGGTTGAATTGTAACCCAAGGTGACTATTCTCTATGCGTGAGACCTAGATATATTCTCGCGCGTTCTCAAATTGGATGACTTAATCGAGTTAAGCGGTGAGACCTTGACCCGAGGCAAAGATGGGACTAAACATGCCTACATGACACTAGTTGTTTGACACTAGATGCCATGAGTCCCATAAGGATCTAAGAGTTGCACTTGTAATGCAATTGGTGATCGTCGCCTACCAATTGAATCTACTATTGCTAGCAGATCAACTGATGTGATAGTAGAAGCACAATGTGGATCTTAGCCTTTTACGTAAATTAATTGTTTTAAATTGTAAACATGGGGTAATTAATTTATAAAAGGATAATTATCGAAAATACTAAATATGAACTTTGAGAATTCAATTAATGAATTAATGCAACACAAAACGTAAACAAAAGTTTGTTCTTTTCTTGTTCAAAAGGATCAAACTAAGTCTTCCTTTCCTTGTAAGAAAGAGACTTGTTCCTATCCTTTTTCCTTATGAGGAAAAGCCATAATAGGAATATTTGAATTATCCTAATTCTAATCAAACTCAAAGCATACATACTCTAGAAATTGTGATGTCTTGTAAAAGTCAAAATAGTTAAGTATGGTTGCACATCTTATTCCATCAAGTTCGTTTTATAACCCTAGTTCCGGTTTTGAAACCTTGAAGAAATATAAGATATTTGGATAACTAGAGAACATGTTTTCTATAGCTACCAAACTGAAATGAGTTTAAATAATTAGAAAAAGGAAATATCAATAAACCGTAAAAGTAAAGGCAATTATTAGCATGATTACCTAGCAATGTGTCTTAACCCAATAAACATGGAGGAACTGCATGCCTATTTTCAAGTTTAATATGATGGCTAGCCCATCATCTATATGTTAGAACTTGATGCACTACCTAAGTACATGTTACTAGTCATAGTGACTCACATTAACAATAATGTGTAGATATTCATAGAAAGCAGGAAAGTATCCAATCATCACTCATACTCCACTGGTGATGTAACACTTTTAATGTTGTCTAATCCAGTGGGAGCTACGTGATTGTATTACTGGTGACGAAACACATGTAATGTTCTCTAATCCAGTGGGAGTTGTAAGCTCAATTAACTTACAAGTTTCCATCTTATTTCTAGATTGTCTTGAAATAATACATTACTTTCCACATATGAAGCATCATAGTTTTTATGAGAACCATTGCATGAATTTATTAGATAACTTGTCGCGTTCCTGATGTTGCTTCCTGAAATGTTATCAATAAAATTGTTATGCATGATTCTTTATAAAAGCGATAAAGTTCTACACATCTATATTTTGATTTTGACTAAAATCAAAAGTTATCTGTTACATTGTCATATTTGCTTGCATAATGTTGTGTCGTGCACAAGTGGGAGAAATCTTAATTGTGTGCAGGGTACAACATATAACAATATGACTAATGGTTTTTCTTGACTGCAAGGTAAGAAAAATAAGGTTCTATTAGGACTTATACACATAAAATGTATATTGCCCTAATTAGAAAAAAAAATGTCAAGATAACATGAAAAGCTACTTCAACATATTTGCTGAATTGTTTAGTAAATATGATTATGTCTTTTTGTAAATTCATAATCATGAAGTATGTAATTAACTTGAAATTACTATTGAGGCCAATTATCGGCACTCATAATTACTTTAGTTGAATATGTTTAGGTCTCTTGTAAAGACATAAACATCAATTCCGTTAATTGTTGAAAGACTTATAACGTAAAGTAAAGACGTTAATTTGTTATGTCTTCTTGTTAAATACATGTACACTTACGACGTATAATAAAATATTTAATGTTTATGTTTTCTAGTTAAAACATACACATGATGTAACACCCCCAAAATTTGGTACAGCGGAAGACTCAACAGGCTTTCGGGGTGCTACGGGGATTGGTATCCAACACAAGACATAATAGAACGAGATAAAGTAAACATAATAAAAACACAACCAAAATGGGGTTTTAAAGTTTACATTTATCCCAACATCATTAAGAGTCAGGCCTAAAAGAAATAACAGTAGGTCCACAATTTAATATCAGAGTTTAGAAAAATAGATCCATAAACCAGGTGCCTTAGCCGAGCCTTCCAATCCATGCATCCAAATCATCACTTAATTACCTAAGAAAACATGCTAAAAGTCAGCTTTCGCTGGTGAGATCATAGGTTTAAATACATCATCAATATAGTGGACATATACGCAAAACGCTTGCTAGCTAGACTAAGGATTTACTAAAAGCCTGCGGATACCCTCCACTCTAACATAACACACGGATACCCTCCGCTCTAACATAGATATTCGGGTTACCCCCGCAATATCATAAATACTCGGATAACCTCTGAAGTATTAATAACCTATAGGTGCACACTACAGTATCTAAATAAGCCAACCTTGAATAGTACACACAAAATATATGTGACTAAAGCTGACAATTCACCAATAACCAAATAAGCCAACATTGAATAGTACACACAAAATATATGTGACTAAAGCTGACAATACATCCTAGTCCATATGCATAGCAAGTTTTAGAAAGAATATAGAAGCGATAATAGTCCACATAAATAATTTGCACGTTTCTCACCCCAAGTATTGAAAATATAGTTCAAGAGTAAAAGTGGGGCTATGACTCACCTCAAGTCCAGAAATCAGCAAGAAGAAATCGGTAGAAGTAAGATGTATAATAACTCACAAGACGGCAACTACGGACTCGGCACGACCTAACAATATCAACTTGCTCAGAAATCATTTCCTCAAATTCAAATATTCCCAAACCCGGAAGTATTCGGTTTTATTTTCCGAAAATCCATTTCGTATTAGTTTGGAGTATTAACGTTTGGTATCCATACGGGTGGTGGGTCGACACAAACAAACCAAAAAGGCCTCACAAAAGAATAATAAAATAAACTATAGATCTAATATTAGCCCAATATATTATTTAAATAAATCGTCGAAGTTTATCAAATCCGTCGATTTGATAATCCCCATATTTATTTACATAACATACCGTTCCAAGATTACACCCAATCCTAAAGCACATAGCACACAAATACTATATGGTATATATCGTAGTCTAATAAACCCCTTATATACATCGTCAAATTGGCCAGATTTCCCGATATATATATTTAGCAATTTATTATCCTCTACATATACCACAACCTATGGGCATCGTAGGATACGATACCCATTAATATACTCATTTCGTCGTAACCAAATAACTCGGTTTAACCTGTCGGTTAAGTAAGTTATCTAGTTATAGAAAATGTTTATATTAATCGTCATATATCCGTGACAACACAAAAGTCACAAATAATAAC
>JARVZY010001775.1:0-58926 GCA_030686995.1 Artemisia argyi
AAGTTCCCAAACTAAAGATTAAAACTTGCCTTTGTATGTGAATTGGTGTACCTTTTTCAAAGAAGCCATTCATATTGTGATTATTGGTTTAAGTTCCCTATTGTTTTGCCTCGGTCTTGTTTTAATTGACTTTGTTTTTAGTGCATGCGCACTCGTTCACAATCAAGGTGTAATCATCAGAAAAATGTACCTGAGTTACGTACAGTTATTGAAGAATGTAAAATAAAACTGGACGAGCCCCCCACCACCCCTACCTAACCCTCCCAAGGATGAGACAGCTCTAAATCTCCGAACAATGGAGGAGCTGTGTTAACCTACCATGCACGGAAGAGGTGGACCTATTGCACCACTCACTATTGAGGCCACGGACTTTGGACTCAAGCACCACATGATCCAGCAAGTCCAGAATTCGTGCCAATTCCACGGATTGCTGGGTGACGATGCTAACAAGCATCTCGACAAATTTTTAACCGTCACACAGAGCATGAAACAAAATGGCGTCACCAAAGACGGCCTTCGTTTGTATCTCTTCCCCTATTCTCTCACTCATCATGCTACTTCCTGGTTCGATCATCTTCCAAAGAATTCGATCCACACTTTTGATGAGATGGTTACCAAATTCTTGGCAAAATACATTCCACCATCCATGGTAACTAAGCTGAGAAATGATATCAGCAACTTCAGACAGCTTCCCGACGAGTCCTTATTTGAGGCATGGGAACGCTATAAACTTGCTATTGATCGATGTCCCAATCACAATATGCTTCTTGTCACCATTATAGATACCTTCTACAATGGTTTGACACTTCTTCATCGTGACACCATCAATGCTGCTGCTGGGGGCACCTTTATGAAAAGGACCCCTGAAGAGTGCTATGATTTGATCGAAAACATGACTGCCCATCACAATTTTTAGGATTCCTCAGCTAAGAGGAATGACTCACGTAAATCAGTCACTCCAGCAAATAATGATATAGATGTCCTTGTTAAAAAGCTTGATGATTTGTCCACTGCAGTTTTACGTATTCATCAGTCAAATCAAAATCATCACGTCAAAGTTTCAAACCCAAGTTGTGAAACTTGTGGTGTTCCCCACCCGTACACTGAGTGCCCAGCCTCCGGTGGCTTCGCTCATGAAAATTTGCACGCAGCTCAAGGTTCCTATAACGCGGGGGTAATTCTTACCAACCACAAGGGGGCCGAAACCTTTTGGGCTATCGTTCCAATAACTACCTCGGACCACCCGGGTTTATCAAACTCAGAATGCCCAAAACCAGAATCAAAATTTTAATCAAAATAAAAACCGAATGAACGAAGGTTTTCAAAACCAAGGGAATTTCAATTCCGGTCACAACCAGGCTTTTCAAAATCAAAACCAATGAAATTTTAACCATAATCAAGGTCATTTTAATCTGGTTAATAATTTCCAACAAGGTAATTTTCAACAAGAAAATAATTTTCATGGTCATAACAATCAAAATCAAGGGAGTTTTCAAAACAACCGTGCTCAAAATTTTCCTAACCAAACTCAAGCCGTTGTTCCAACTGGACCATCATCCAATGAGTTGTTGAAACAGTTTATGAAATCCCAAGAAGAAATGAACAAATTGTTAGTCAGCCAGATTTCCGAACTCGAGAAGTCTTTAAATGATCGACCCTCGGGCTCAGGTACACTACCGAGCAACACGATCGCTAACCCGAGGGGCGATGTTAAGGCGATCACAACCCGAAGTGGAGTTTCTTATAAAGGACCCACGGCTCTGTCTACCCCTTCTCCTATCAAGGTAGAGGGACGTGAAACTGAGGCTACAACGGACACGGTACTTCCTACTAACAACGGAAGTACCAATGATGTCCCTCCATTTATCCCTGTCCCGATCCCCAAAACAAGGGTAGTACTTGAACCTCCCGAGAATCCTGTTGAAAATCCAAAACCCAACCCAAAACCTTCAATTCCATATCCTTCACGATTGCAAGATCAAAAGCTTCGCGAAATAGCAAATCATCAAATGGAAAAAAATTTCCAAATTTTTCGAGATCTACACTTTGATATCAGCTTCGCGGATGCTATACTCTTGATTCCCAAGTTTGCATCAACAATGAAAAACCTATTGAGCAATAAGGAAAAACTGTTCGAGATGGCAAAAACTCCCCTCAATGAAAACTGCTCTGCAGTTCTGTTGAAACAGCTTCCCGAAAAGTTGGGAGATCCCAGGAAATTTTTCATTCCATGCATATTCCCGGGAATGGTTGAATGCTACGCCTTAGCCGATCTTGGTGCCAGCATCAACCTGATGCCTCATTCAGTATGGAAGAAACTCTCTCTTCCAGAACTCACTCCCACCTGCATGACTATTGAGCTTGCAGATCATTCAATATCTCATCCCCTCGGTATTGTCGAGGATGAATTTGTAAAAGTGGGAAAGATCCATTTTCCAGCAGACTTCGTGATTGTTGATTTTGATGCGGATCCAAGGGTTCCTCTCATTCGTAGAAGACGATTCCTTAGGACGGGTCGTGCTTTGATCGATGTATTCGATGAGGAAATCACATTACGTGTTGGTTCTGAAGCCATAACTTTTAACTTTGATCAAACCTCGAGATACTCCTCAAACTATGATTCTAAGTCTGTTAACCGCATCTATGTCATCGATGTTGCAACAGAGGAGTACTCTCAAGAAATTCTTGGTTTTGCTAATGATTCTCCGAGTGGCAATGCCACTCTCTCCTCACAACCTATAATTGCCAATTCTTGTCCTTCTCTCACTCCGTTTGAGGGAAGTGACTTCGTCTTAGAGGAAATAGAGGCCTTTCTCAAGAGTGATTGAATTCCCGAGGAAATAGAGGCCTTTCTCAAGAGTGATTGAATTCCTTGAGAAGTTGGTGAACGAAGATCCCTCTCCTTGTTCCATTCTTTCACAGTCACTTCATAAAGAGGAAATAAAAAATGTTGAGAAAACTGATGATTTTCCCGAGGTCGAGCTTAAGGACTTGCCTCTTCATCTTGAATATGCATTTCTGGAGGGTGATGATAAATTACCCGTCATAATCGCTAAAGACTTAAAAGATGAGGAGAAGACTGCTCTCATAAAGGTCTTGAAATCCCACAAGCAAGCAATTGCATGGAAACTCTCTGATATCAAGGGTATTAACCCTGAGTTCTGTACTCGTAAAATCTTAATGGAGGATGATTTCAAACCAGCCGTTCAACAACAGAGACGGGTCAATCCCAAAATTCATGAGGTTATCAAACAAGAGGTACTTAAACTTCTTGATGCCGGATTGATTTACCCAATCTCTGATAGTCCTTGGGTTAGTCCCATCCATTGTGTTCCAAAAAAGGGTGACATAACTGTTGTCACAAATGAAGAAAATGAATTGATTCCAACTCAATTGGTTACGGGATGACGTATGTGCATTGACTATCGTAAGTTAAATGACGCCACCCGAAAAGACCACTTTCCTCTACCCTTCATGGACCAAATGCTCGAGAGATTAGCGGGGAATGAGTACTATTGTTTCCTCGACGGTTTCTTGGGTTACTTTCATATTCCCATTGATCCGCAGGATCAAGAAAAGGCCACCTTCACGTGCCCCTACGGAACTTTTGCCTATAGACGTATGCCTTTCAGCTTATGTAATGCTCCAGGCACGTTCCAAAGGTGCATGATGGCCATCTTCCATGACATGATCAGGAAAACTATGGAGATCTTTATGGATGACTTCTCGATCATTGGGGATTCTTTCCAATCTTGTCTCTCCCATTTACAAAACATGCTTAAACATTGTAAAGAAACAAACTTGTGTCTAAATTGGGAGAAGAGCCATTTTATGGTCAAAGAGGGCATTGTCCTTGGCCATAAGATTTCCAAAAGTGGGATCGAGGTTGATAGAGCTAAAGTTGATGTTATAGCTAAACTGCCTCCTCCCACTACTGTCAAAGGTGTCAGGAGTTTTCTCGGACATGCCGTCTTCTATCGGAGATTCATTCAAGATTTCTCCAAAATCGCCTGGCCTATGACTCATCTCCTTGAAAAGGATGCTCCTTTCATTTTCTCACCCGAGTGCATCGAAGCTTTTCAGACTCTCAAGAAAAATCTTACTGAGGCACCCATTCTTGTTGCCACCGATTGGGACTTTCCCTTTGAACTCATGTGTGATGCTAGTGACTTTGCAATAGGTGCAATCATGGGGCAACGCAAAACCAAACACTTTCATCCTATACACTATGCCAGTAAAACTATGACTGAAGTTCAAACTCACTATACCACTATGGAAAAAGAACTCTTAGCCGTGGTGTATGCCTTTGAAAAGTTTCGGCCATATTTAATCCTGACAAAGTGCATAGTGTATACGGACCACTCGGCTCTAAAATACCTCTTTGCTAAACAAGATGCAAAGCCGAGATTGCTCCGATGGGTTCTCCTCCTACAAGAATTTGATATCATTATCCGTGATAAAAAAGGAGCTGAGAACCTAGCGGCTGATCATCTATCCCGACTGGAGAACCCTCACCAGGATGTCCTCGAGAAAAAGAAAATAAATGAAACCTTTCCTCTCAAAACACTGAATGTGATCTCTTCTCGTGGTGATTCTACTACCCCATGGTTTGCAGACTTTGCAAATTACCATGCGGGTAACTTCATTGTTAAAGGGATGTCGTCCTAACAGAAGAAAAAGTTCTTCAAAGATGGTAGCCACTACTTCTGGGACGACCCCTATCTATTCAAAATTTGTGCGGATCAAGTCATCCGGCGGTGTGTCCATGGCCAAGAAGCCATGGATATCCTCAAAGCTTGTCATGATGAACCTACAGGGGGACATCATAGTCCAAACTACACCGCCAAAAAGGTGTTTGATTCCGGGTTCTACTGGCTAATGATTTATAAGGACACCCATGAGTTTGTCAAAACCTGTGACGCTTGTCAGCGTCACAGGAATATTTCTAAGAAGGATGAGATGCCTCAAAACGCCATCCAAGTCTGTGCAATCTTTGACATCTGGGCATTGATTTTATGGGTCTATTCCCGTCTTCACGAGGGAATAAGTATATACTCGTGGCCATCGATTATCTTTCCAAATGGGTTGAAGCAAAGGCTTTACCCACTAATGACGCCCGAGTTGTTGTAAAATTTTTGAAAGCTCTTTTTGCCAGGTTCAGAACTCCACGTGCCATAATCAGTGATCGTGGTACGCACTTTTGCAATGATCAATTTGCAAGAGTCATGTATAAGTACGGTGTCACTCACCGTCTTTCCACTGCATATCACCCCCAAACAAGTGGGCAGGTGGAGGTTTCAGATCGTGGCATTAAAAGAATTCTAGAGAGGACAGTAGGAGAAAACCGTGCCTCTTGGTCGGATAAGCTAGATGATGCACTCTGGGCTTTCCGTACAGCTTACAAAACACCCATCGGGTGTACTCCATACAAGATGGTATACGGGAAGGCGTGTCATCTACCGATTGAGTTAGAGCACAAAGCCTACTAGGCCTTAAAACATGCCAACTTTGAGCTTAAGACAGCGAGTGATCACCTCAAGGTTCAGCTAAATGAATTAAACGAACTTCGTGATCAGGCTTACGAGAATTCTTTGATCTACAAAGAAAAGACAAAGAAGATCCATGACTCAAAGATCAAGAACCGCGTTTTCAACGTTGGTGATCGAGTCCTTATTTTTAACTCAAGATTAAAGATTTTCTCGGGCAAATAAAAAACCCGTTGGTCTGGGCCTTTCACTATCACAAAAGTATTTCCATATGAAACCGTTAAGTTAGCTCAACCCGACGGTCCCAACTTCAAAGTGAACGGTCATAGGTTGAAGCACTACATTAGAGGGGACATACCACCCATGGTTGTCCCAGATCTCCAAACCTTCCCCACGAACCAATGAATTTGGGGATCAAGTCAAGCTAGTGACTCGGTGAACAAAAACATTAGCATGCACATGGGTTTTCACCCATGTTTCTGACTTCTCTCTTGTTTTTAATAAATAACGGGAAGAGGGCCACCTCTTCTCCATCTTTTATCTTATGATTGTTGTGTTTGTACAGGTAATTGTTCCCTAAGCATGAAGGCTCTCGTGCTCGTGTTTTTGTCCTTACTTCATAAAAGCTTCATCGTTCAAGAATTCTGATATCCTTTACTGTAGCCTCCCGTAATTTTCCCATACGATTAGTAAATGATAACCTGGAATAAAAGGATATTACGTTAATTTTCCCATACGTTAACTAGTTTCTCTTCTACTCAATCCGTACATAAGTTTTATGCCACCATTGTGAGGTGAGGTAAGACCTTGAACCATCCTTCTATTTATAAATATATATTCATATGATTTTTGCACAAATACTTACTATAATTATCACGTAAATGATAAACACGACACATACTTTTTACACCACGTATCATATGTTAGCTAGGTCCTTAACGAGACCCTATAAACTATTTGAACTCATAATTAACGTATAAGTATAAATATCACACGTTCCTATATTGGTTTGGACCTATATGAGTTTGTGTTAGAAACACTTAGAATATTTTGGATATTGAAAACTAGTAAGGAACGAGTTTTTGCCATTTACTTTGAACGTGTAGTTTAATATATCGACACATAACGACCCCATGTTTAAGCTTGAACTAATTATCTATCTTATAAACTATCGAAACTAATAAATATCTTAGCCTAACAACTTAGTTTCGTTACGTACGCGACCCTAAAGTGAATCGAGATTTTTATAGAATTTCAATGAAATTAAATCAAGTGTGGGCCTATTAAGCCCAATAAGCAGTTTCTAGCTTATTTCAATAATCTGATCGTATCAACTCTTTTGAAATGTTTTTACATAAAAATATGGACTAAGGTAGGTCTAGTGTTCCCCCTACCCTTTTGGATCGTAAAACACAAATGGGCATAAATATTTGGCTCGTTAAGCCCATTTAGAGTGAAAAAGTGGATTTTAAGCTAATAAGCAATTGATATAAGCTGTTATGAATATTCTGAGCTTATTGGAATAATAAAAATGATAAGTTTTGAGTTTGGAAATTTTTGGACTATTTTTGCAAAAGTTCACTAACGAGGGACTAAAACTATCAAAATTGTAAAGTTTGGGTAGAAACTGACAAAACTGTTTTTCTGAGGTTATAAACTATTAAAATGAAACTTAGAGTTAATAAATGTAAATATTGATACTCACGGACCTAAAATGTAATAAAAATTAACTTTGGACTAACGACGTAAAATTTATACCGTTAAGGTTAAAAGTGTAACTTTGGAGAAACTTAATGGATTTTGTTGCATTATTATTTTTAATAATAATGTTATATATATATATATATATATATATATATATATATATATATATATATATATATATATATATATATATATATATATATATATATATAATCTAGATCTAATAAGATCAATCTTAAAGTTGTAAAAATAAGATCCAACTAAAATCTAACAAGTGACACCCTCGTTAAAATAAAATTAAATTTTTTATTGAGTACAACTAAAATTGTTAAAGTTCTGACGGTTTTCTTTTTTAAATTGACGAAACCAAGGTGATACGCTTTGATTCGACATCTAATGTATCAGGTTAAGGTGATACACTTTGATTACAAACATGTAAATTTGTAGTTGTGTATCACTAATTCAAACTCATGTATCAGTTGTTTATTAGTTGCTAAAATGTTAATTTGTATTAATACTTTATTTTTTGTGTATTATTGCTAATATGGTTATTTATAAAATGGTTTTAGTGATTTTTTAGGCTAGATCTTATTTTTACAGCTTTAAGTTTGATCTTACATTAACCTTCCTATATATATATATATATATATATATATATATATATATATATATATATATATATATATATATATATATATATATATATATATATATATATATATATACGTTATATAATTCGTATAACTATAATTAAATTTTGATGATAAAACAATACGTAATTATTTTCTTTTACACTTACGTCGTAACACATCGCCTATACACATTTCGATTTATTCTTGACTAATAACTAATGTTCGCAATAAAACGAGACTTAGACTATCAAACTAAAACTTGCCATATCTTTTAGGTCGTGTGTGAAGCCGTTGCCTTGCATCGTTGAGATTACGATAATTCTACCGTACTACTAAGGTGAGTTCATAGCCCACATTTAACTTGTTTCGTGGGGGGATACATGCGTAAAAACCGAACACAAGTCTTTTCTTGGTATTATGATACTGGCTGATATTATTATTGCTTAAGTTGCTATTGCCAAAAGTCCCTCGATCATGAACCTTAATCACTTGCAGGGTGAACATAAATAATTGTGGATAGATCTATTAGGGACTGACAATCCCTATTTGGTTGCTAGAGGATAGCCACCAAATGCACTTTATTTGATTTTATAGGTTACTGGCAAATACCTATCCTGGGGGCACATTATTTCACATCATTATTATGGTTATTTTGATGTCTGTTAATCATTGCGTGTCATGAACTTAAGGCAATAATGGATGTGATTTTCAACTTGTTTATTTGTATCGATATACAGTAAACTTCTATCTCTTGTGTTCAAACTCTTAATTATAAACCTATGAATTTCACTCAACTTTTGTTGACCTTTAGCATGTTTATCTCAGGTAATTGAGTGGGATGGATCTCGAAGGCACGGAGCGGGCATGTAACCTGGAATGGGCATTAAAGGAATATTTATCTTTCTTGAATAAAACTTGTTGTCGAATAATAAAACATCTTGGATCTTGGATATTTGGTATTTTAAATAAAATAAAAAACCTTAAAACGTCTCACTAGAGTCGTTTTCTATGATTGTGACAAAGATCCTCGATATAATACCCCGATAGTCTTCCGCTGTCAATATTACGTCTTCCGCTGTATTGTTCAGTTTTGGAGGTGTTGTAGATTGGCATCAGAGCCACGGTTATAGTGAACCAAGTGTTTTTGGAACATTGGACTATAACTACGCTTTTAACAGACTAATTTTTTTTTATAAAATGCCACCTTACGCCCTCCGTACCTGGGCATTCCAATAGCTAGTAAAAGTATTATTTACTTTATGACATCTTATAAATTGGTTATGATTATGCATATATTTACTAATCGGGAATTATTACAGTGACCATGTCTTCGAACACCCATCCTATTAGCTTGTCATCAAATTCAGGAACTGAGGATGTTACTTCTGCCTATGCTCCATCAGTTATGCCCATGTCTCCTGCAATAGACAGTTACATGCAAAGTCAGCAGTTTTTGCCTGCATCTGACACAGAGGCTTCTCCTCTGGCATCATCTGGTCCGATTCGCCGAACTAGGCAAATTCGACAACTTCAGCCGTATGAAGCAAGTACTGTTGTATCACTACCAGCTCTTGTCATACCACCTGAATCAGTTATGCCACCACCACCTGCACCACCTGTGATATCATCACCACCACATACTGTCTTCTACAGTCAGACCACCACTGTGCCACTAGCATCTCCTCCATTAGCATCACCACCTGCAGCTAACCGCAGTGTTCCTGTGTCACCTCATCAGAGAACCTACCCAATACGCCCATCATCTTCAGATCCCTATGTCCACCATAGACGCCGAAGGACCCATAAACGAGTGGATGCTCGCAAATGGTCATTCTTGTTACCAATCATGCATTACTGGCGATCAACTGCTAGAGAACTTGGGGAAAGTTCTTTCTCCGCTACTTCATGAGTTCTCCCAGTCACCAGGGAACCTATTCATCGCACAATACCTTTGTTAGCAGCAAGATTGGTTCGTCACGAGGATTGACTTGATTCTATTGTTAGCATATTTAACGATTCTATTGCTAGCATATTTAACAAAATCCCTCATGAGCAACTTGAAACCATTGCAGATGAGATTGATAGCCTTGTAATTGGTCATTTAGCCATGGAAACTGAGATTGAGCAAATGGATACTCAGTTTTGGGAATCAATGGAGTTTATAGGAGCATTATGTGGAGCCAACACTTCAATGGAGATAATGGTAGGGGCCATGGATCGTGAACTTGATAAGATTAGCACTGAGAATATGCATCTTAGGCAAGCATTGCAGGAATCCCAAGCTAGGGGAAGGGCGAGGGATCAAACTATTGAAGCCATATCCGCTGCAATCCGAGAATTTCAAAACCGCATGGATAAAGCCCCAGGAAAACCATAAATCGCAGACTTGTCATTTTAGCAAAAATAAATGTCCTATTAATAAAGAATCTTGTCATATGATGTTTTGTAAACATTAAAACAAGTATTAATAAGTGTTGTGATGTATTGACATTGATTTATGAAATTCGTCTTATCTTTATATACGTTGTGATAGTATACATTATATCGTAATATATTGGTTTATGCAAGTCAAAATCATTCGTATTCCCATGTATGTCATTCCAATATATGATAACATATTATGAACTGGACCTTTCAATGATCAAATCATTGTAACTATGACCTGTATTTACTATTTATTACTTGATGTATTTCAACGTAACAGGATCATGGTGAATTTTCTAATGATATACCTTCTTTCATAATTAATAGCAACATGGCTAGGACTAGAAGGACAACCACAACCGCTACACCAACAAACCCCGAAGCTATGACCCCAGCAGCGATACAACAAGCAATTGCTGATGGTGTCAATGTCATTCTAGCTGGGCAAGCCCGCAATAGAGATGCCGGTGTGCAAATGGCAGGAAATGCACATACAACCCGTTACTGCACCTATAAGGACTTTATAGCATGCCAACCAACATACTTCAAAGGTACCGAAGGGGTATCTGAATTATCTCAGTGGTTTGAGCGATGTGAAACGATTTTTCAAAGAAGTGGATACTCAGAAAACAACAAAGTTAGCTTCGCAACGGGAACCTTAATGCAAGATGCCCTATCCTGGTGGAACTCCACTGTACAAACACTAGGAACAGCAGTGGCACATCAACTTACATGGACTGAATTCAAAGCCAAGATACTAAAGAAGTATTATCCCCGTTCCGAACTACGAAAGCTCGAGGATGAGTTCCATGTTTTAGTAGTGAAAGGTGTTGATTTGAAGGGTTACAATAGGAGATTTCAAGAACTCAAGGTATTATGCCCTTCCATGGTACCTGACCATGAGAAAACATTGGAGAAATACGTCGAAGGACTCCCTCGGAGTATTGAAGGGAATGTCACCTCAGCAAACCTAGCAACCTTAGAAGCCGCCATGGAACTGGCCCAGAAACTTCTGGATCGAGAGGTTAAATACAATGAGCTCAAAAGGAAGTTGGACGACAAGAGAACCACCACCATCACAACAAAAACCATCAGAGTAATACCAGCGATCATCGCAAGAACAACAACCGCAACAATAATCAGAACCACCAACAATACCACAATGATCGGAATGCTCACCACCAACCACAAAATCGAAGACAAGAGAACACCAGAGTCTACACCGCCACAGAAGGTGTAGGATACAACGGCCATAAACCCCAGTGTCAACGATGCAAACTCCATCACGACGGTCGTTGTACCATCCGGTGTGACAAATGTCAAAAGATTGGTCACCAAACCAGACATTGTAGAAGTCTTGCTACGGGAAGCAACACGCAAACTATGACACCCACTTGTTACGGATGCGGAGAAGTAGGACACATCCGGAGGAACTGCCCAAAAGGAAATGGACAAACCAACGCTCAAGCTAGGGTATACCTCCTCGGAGATGGCAATGGACCTGACGTAGTCACCGGTACGTTTCTACTAAATCGTCATAATGCTAGGGTATTATTTGATTCGGGAGCAGATAAGAGTTTTGTATGAGATACGTTTGCTCCTTTACTTAATATTACTCCCTCTAAGCTGAACACCACCTACGAAATCGAGATGGGTAACGGAAATTTAATAGGCACAAATACCGTCATGAAAGTTTGTACCCTAACCCTGTTAGAGAAACCTTTTGCCATTGATCTTATGCCTGTTCAACTTGGAAGTTTTGATGCTATCATCGGCATGGATTGGCTATCCCACCATCGTGCTAGGATTCACTGTGACGAAAAAGTTGTTCATATACCACTCAAGGATGAAACACTCGTTGTCCAAGGAGACAAAAGTAAACTTCGATATGGGATTATCTCATGCATGCTAGTGATAAAGTACATGAATGAAGGATGTCAGGTATTTATGACTCGTGTTACGGAGAATAAGTCATCAGAAAAGCAACTTGATGACGTTCCTATCATTAGGAATTTTCCTGAAGTATTTCCTGAAGAATTACCCGGTCTTCCACCCGCTCGTCAAGTAGAATTTCAGATTGAACTAGTGCCTAGAGCGGCACCAGTGGCCAAAGCACCTTATAAGCTAGCGCCATCTGAAATGAAGGAACTGTCGGAACAATTAAAAGAATTGTCCGAAAAAGGGTTTATTCGACCAAGCTCATCACTCTGGGGAGCTCCAGTACTATTTGTTAAAGAGAAAGATGGGTCATTTTGAAAGTGCATCGACTACAAGGAGTTGAATAAACTTACGGTAAAGAACCGATACCCATTACCCCGAACTGACGACCTGTTTGATCAATTGCAATTATCGAGTGTATACTCGAAAATTGATCTAAGGTTAGGGTATCACCAGTTAAGAGTTCGAGAAGAGGATATTCCAAAGACTGCATTTAGAACACGCTATGGACACTACGAATTCCAAGTAATGCCATTTGGTCTGACTAACGCACCAGCAGTTTTCATGGATCTAATGAATCGAGTATGCAAACCATATTTGGATAAGTTTGTGATAGTATTCATTGACGATATTCTGATCTACTCTCGCAATGAAGAGGAACATGTAGAGCATTTGCGGATTATTCTAGAGCTACTCAAGAAGGAAGAGTTGTACGCTAAGTTCTCCAAATGCGAATTTTGGATTCGCACTGTGCAATTTCTAGGGCACATCATAAATAGTCAGGGCTTTCACGTAGATCCTACAAAGATTGAGGCTGTAAAAGGTTGGACGTCTCCTACAAACCCCACGGAGATACGTCAATTTTTAGGTCTCGCAGGTTACTACCGTAGGTTTATTGAAGGTTTTTCCAAAATTGCAAAACCTCTAACAAAGTTAACCTAAAAGAACGAGAAGTACGCCTGGGAAGAAGAAGAAGAAGTAGCTTTTCAGTTGTTGAAGCAAAAGCTTTGTGAAGCTCCAATACTAGCACTCCCAGAAGGAAATGAAAACTTTATAATGTATTGTGACGCGTCATATCATGGATTGGGAGCAGTTTTGATGCAAAGAAGCAAGGTGATAGCTTATGCATCCCGACAATTGAAGAAACATGAGGAAAACTATACGACTCATGACTTGGAACTAGGAGTTGTAGTATTTGCACTTAAGCTGTGGAGACACTATTTGTATGGCACAAAATATACCGTGTACACAGACCACAAAAGTCTCCAGCATATTTTGGATCAAAAGGATTTGAATATGAGACAAGGTCGCTGGTTAGAGCTACTCAGCGATTATCATTGCGAGATACGTTATCATCCAGGAAAGGCTAATGTAGTAGCAGATGCGTTAAGCCGGAAAGAGCGATTGAAAACACTTAGAGTTAGATCATTAGGAATGACTATTTACTCATCCCTTCCATCACAAATCCTTACCGCTCAGAGCGAAGCAATTAAGGAAGAAAAGCGACCCAAGGAAAAGATTTACGGCATGCCCGAAAACAAGAACGGTTTCATGAAAAGACCCAATGGAACGCTGTGTTTCAAGGATAGAAGTTGGATCCCACTAGTTGGAGGTATTCGTAAGCTCATCATGCATGAGTCCCACAAATCAAAATAATCTATTCACCCAGGATCCGACAAGATGTACCAGGATTTAAAGGAACTTTATTGGTGGCCAAACATGAAAGCCGACGTCGCGGAATATGTCAGTAAATGTTTGACGTGTTCAAGAGTGAAGGCGGAACATCAAAAACCTTCAGGTCTACTCGTACAACCTGAAGTTCCAATGTGGAAATGGAAACGAATCACTATGGACTTCATCACCAAACTTCCTAAAACTTCATCCGGATACGACACGATATGGGTTATTGTTGATCGTCTCACAAAATCCGCTCATTTTCTACCCATCAAAGAAACTGATGAAATGAGCACACTTGCTCAGTTGTATGTAAAGGAAATAATCACTCGGCATGGTGTGCCAATTTCAATCATCTCGGATCGAGATAGTCGTTTCACCTCT
Organism: Artemisia argyi; assembly: GCA_030686995.1. Taxonomy (NCBI): domain Eukaryota; kingdom Viridiplantae; phylum Streptophyta; class Magnoliopsida; order Asterales; family Asteraceae; genus Artemisia; species Artemisia argyi. The sequence continues at coordinate 14,243 of JARVZY010001775.1, forward strand.
CATTTATGGAAATCCTTACAAAAAGCTTTGGGAACTAAGCTGGATATGAGCACCGCATACCACCCTCAAACGGATGGTCAAAGTGAAAGAACAATCCAAACCTTTGAAGACATGCTCCGAGCATGTGTTATTGATTTCGGAAAAGGTTGGGATAAACACTTGCTATTATCAGAATTTTCATACAACAATAGTTATCACGCCAGCATAAAAGCAGCACCGTTCGAAGAACTTTACGGTCGAAAGTGCAGATCGCCCGTTTGTTGGGCAGAAGTTGGAGAAATACAACTCATAGGACCAGTTCTTGTTCGAGAAACTACTGAGAAAATCATTAAGATTAAACAACGTTTACAAGCAGCCCGAGACCGCCAGAAGAGCTACGCCGACATAAGGAGGAAACCTATAGAATTTCAAGTTAGAGATAGAGTCTTATTGAAAGTATCTCCCTGGAAGGGAATGGTACGATCTAGGAAACATGGAAAGTTGAACCCAAGATACATCGGTCCATTCAAAATCCTGGAAAGGATAGGACCCGTGGCTTATAAGCTTGAACTACCAGAAGAACTTAGTCGAGTTCACGACGCCTTTCATGTGTCAAATCTTAAGAAATGCTTATCCGATGAATCTCTTATCATTCCGTTGAAAGAGATCCGACTAGATGACAAACTTGTTTTCACTTAGGAACCTGTTGAAATCATGGATAGGGAAGTCAAACAACTCAAGCAAAATCGTATTCTTATCGTCAAAGTTCGTTGGGACTCTAAGCGAGGACCGGAATATACTTGGGAATGCGAGGATCAGATTCGCACCAAGTATCCACATCTCTTCCCATAAGACACCTTGGCAACAATCTTAGACTAGAATTCTGGGACGGAATTCCCTGTAAGGGGTAGGTACTGTAGCCTCCCGTAATTTTCCCATACGATTAGTAAATGATAACATGGAATAAAAGGATATTACGTTAACTTAGCACCACTTTTGCGGGTAACAATTTTTTTTTGTTATTTATGACTTGATATATGAATCACTACGATAACTTGTGATTGACCATTTACCTAGGAATGATGCTTACACACAACCTGGATAGTCGATTATTATTGCAAACAATGAATATAAAACGTTAATAATTAGAAATATACGTTTTGTCTAACTACCATATACTATTTACATATTTTCCGAGCCTACGAAAATTCCCAAGATTGCTCACTAATATTTTTGGACCTCGACACGATACCCGAAACAAGCTACGTGGGCCCACAGCACCTTATGGGCTACTTAAACCAAATAACAAACCAAACGGACCATTGTTTCTTTCTTTTTTTGTTTGGGCCGAAACAAACCACAAGCCCACCAGGCCAAGCTCAAAACGCGCCCTTAATATCTTTTTCTTTCTTTTGTTTTCTGTCGCGACACACACCCAAAACACCCCCATTTTCTTGCGATTTCGACATATAACACCTATATATTTTTACATGTCTCGTTTCACCAAGTTGCTAAGAATTGAGAATGATAAGAATTGTAACCTCACTTACTCGTTTACTACCTCAGTAACAACCCAAGCAAACCATGAAACTCACCCTTGGAAGATAAGATATAACGTGTCACAAGACTTCTACGAGCCTCCCATGCTCCCCAATGACAACAAAACCAACACTATACACCTTGTGAATGTCAGGAATGAACAAGAGATCTTCTTACACAATCTTAGCTTTGTAACATTTCGATTGGACAAGAAAAGAGGTGGCATGCGTTTGTATCAATCCCACTATAAAAGCCTCCCATGCAAGCTCAGTTGATAGCATATACAAATATGTACCACATTACAACTAATAATGAAGAATATGTGTAGTTAGGGGACGAAAGGTTTGCCAAGCGTACGAAGCCTCAAGGAAAGTCTAGGACTCCAAGTTTGCTCATCTTGAACCTTTGGTGGAACGTGAATCGAAACACGCAACTAGTTTCTCTTCTACTCGATCCATACATAAGTTTTACGCCACCATTGTGAGGTGAGGTAAGACCTTGAACCATCCTTCTATTTATTAATATATATTCATATGATTTTTGCACAAATACTTACTATAATTATCACGTAAATGATAAACACGACACATACTTTTTATACCACGTATCATATGTTAGCTAGGTCCTTAACGAGACCCTATAAACTATTTGAACTCATAATTAACGTATAAGTATAAATATCACACGTTCCTATATTGGTTTGGACCTATACGAGTTTGTGTTAGAAACACTTAGAATATTTTGAATATTGAAAACTAGTAAGGAACGAGTTTTTGCCATTTACTTTGAACGTGTAGTTTAATATATCGACACATAACGACCCCATGTTTAAGCTTGAACTAATTATCTATCTTATAAACTATCGAAACTAATGAATATCTAAGCCTAACGACTTAGTTTCGTTACCTACGCGACCCTAAAGTGAATCGAGCTTTTTATAGAATTTCAATGAAATTAAATCAAGTTTGGGCCTATTAAGCCCAGTAAGCAGTTTCTAGCTTATTTCAATAAGCTGATCGTATCAACTCTTTTGAAATATTTTTATAACATAAAAATATGGACTAAGGTAGGTCTAGTGTTCCTCCTACCCTTTTGTATCGTAAAACACTAGTGGGCCTAAATATTTGGGTCGTTAAGCCCATTTAGAGTGAAAAAGTGGATTTTAAGCTAATAAGCAATTGACATAAGCTGTTTTGAATATTTTGAGCTTATTGAAATAATAAAAATGATAAGTTTTGAGTTTGGAAATTTTTGGACTATTTTTGCAAAATTTCACTAACGAGGGACTAAAACTGTCAAAATTGTAAAGTTTGGGTAGAAACTGACAAAACTGTTTTTCTAAGGTTATAAACTGTTAAAATGAAACTTAGAGTTAATAAATGTAAATATTGATACTCACGGACCTAAAATGTAATAAAAATTAACTTTGGACTAACGACGTAAAATTTATACCGTTAGGGATAAAAGTGTAACTTTGGATAAACTTAATGGATTTTGTTGTATTATTATTTTTAATAATGATGTTATATATATATATATATATATATATATATATATATATATACACACACATTATATAATTCATATAACTATAATTAAATTTTGACGATAAAACAATACGTAATTATTTTCTTTTACACTTACGTCGTAACACATCGCCTATACACATTTCGATTTATTCTTGACTAATAACTAATGTTCGCAATAAAATGAGACTTAGACTATCAAACTAAAACTTGCCATATCTTTTAGGTCGTGTGTGAAGCCGTTGCCTTGCATCGTTGACATTACGATAATTCTACCGTACTACTAAGGTGAGTTCATAGCCCACATTTAACTTGTTTCGTGGGGGGATACATTCGTAAAAACTGAACACAAGTCTTTTCTTGGTATTATGATACCGGCTGATATTATTATTGCTTAAGTTGTTATTGCCAAAAGTCCCTCGATCATGAACCTTAATCACTTGCAGGGTGAACGTAAATAATTGTGGATAGATCTATTAGGGACTGACAATCCCCATTTGGTTGCTAGAGGAAAGCCACCAAATGCACTTTATTTGATTTCATAGGTTACTGGCAAATACCTATCTTGGGGGAACCTTATTTCACATCATTATTATGGTTATTTTGATGTCTATTAATCGTTGCGTGTCATGAGCTTAAGGCAATAATGGATGTGATTTTCAACTTGTTTATTTGTATCGATATACAGTAAACGTCTATCTCTTGTGTTCAAACTCTTAATTATAAACCTATGAATTTCACTCAACTTTTGTTGACTTTTAGCATGTTTATCTCAGGTAGGTAACTGAATGGGATGGTTCTCGAAGGCACGGAGCGGGCATGTAACCTGGAATGGGCATTAAAGGAATATTTATCTTTCTTGAATAAAACTTGTTGTCAAATAATGAAACATCTTTGAACTTGGATATTTGGTAAAAATAAAATAAAATAAATACAAAAAAAAAAAAAAAAAAAAAAAAAAAAAAAAAAAAAACGTCTCACTAGAGTTGTTTTCTATGATTGTGACAAAGATCCTCGATATAATACCCCGAAAGTCTTCCGCTGTATTGTTCATTTTTGTGGGTGTTGTATTTACTAACGTTATCTTTTGGCATAATTAATAAACGGCCTTATATACAACGTAGGATGACCCTCGCCTTTGAAACATTGAGGACAATGTTTAACTTTAGTCTTGGGGGAGGGGGTATCTTCGATTTGACTTGCACCTTTCACGTGCCGTTTACTCATGCAACTCCGTTTTTCTCAAAAATCCAAAAAGAAATTAAAAAAATTCATCAAAAAGTACCAAAAATATCGAAAAAATTTGAAAATTTACTGCAAAAATATAATAAGTTTTGACACTTTGTTTGACTTTCCGTTGGGTAGAGTAGGAATAGAGATTTTGACCTGACCGGGCGCATTTAGCCCTAGCTTGTTCCCTTAACTTTTTTAGGCTAAGCGTCCGCGAATCTCATTACTTGAGATAGTGACCATCCGAGTATTAAATTAATTGACTAATCGCGCCAGCGAGCTAGTGTGTGACTTGGTGACCATCCGTTATGCAAATAACGTGCCAGCGAGCCAAGAAGTGCACTAGTGACCATCCGTTAGTTGAAGCGTCGAAAGACTCGTGCTAGCGAGCTACTAATATAGAGTTTATTTAGAAGTTAGATGCTAAACATGGAGTAGTTGGTTCTCTTTAGAGCTCATCGTAGGTACTTGTGGCTTTTTGCTCCCACAAAATTATCTCACCCTATATCTGTAAAAATAATATTAAAGACATTATGTTCTGACGAAACTTAGTTCTTTATCTTCTTAAGAGAATCCTCATTTTAAAAATTGGGTACACATCAAGGTCGCGTAATAAATAAAGTTGAATTATGAGCTGCAATTCTAAAAACGGGGCTTTGAACCTCTCTTCGAAAATATGTGAGGTCTTGATCTAAAACCTTTGGTTCCTCATTTTAGGAACGTCTAGATTGGAAATACCCTTTGTTATGTTGGAATAGTCAAGTTCTCTCTCTCTCTCTCTCTCTCTCTCTCTCTCTCTCTCTATATATATATATATATATATATATATATATATATATATATATATATATATATATATATATATATACACTAGATTTTGAAGCCCGGCCGATGGGCGGGCATGACTTATAATTATTCTTTTGATGGTGTTAGTTAACTGAAATTCATGTTTGAGGACGGGGAGCTTAATTATTATTTTGATGGTTTTATTTAACGGAACACCAATCGTTTATTTATTTTCTTTCTTAATGCATTAAATAAATAATATGGTATTTTTATATATTACTTATTAGTTAACGGGAAATAATTTTCCAGGAAGGTGATTTTGATGTATATTTTAATTGTTAATGGGGTTAATATTTTTATTCATAAGACATATATATATATATTTTTTACTTTTAGATATGATAAGCTCTAGGCCAAATTTTATATAATTATTTATTTATTTATTTATTTATTTATTTATTATTATTATTATTATTATTATTATTATTATTATTATTATTATTATTATTATTATTATTATTATTATTATTATTATTATTATTATTATTATGATTTTTACTTTTATAGTTAACGGAAATTTTTTATTTAGAAGACATAATTATTTTTTATTTGTTTTTTAGTAGATATTAGAAATGACCATCGAGTGATGAAGAAATATACACATCATTAGGTTGTATATAAAAAGCTAGGTTTGGTGAGCACAGTAATTAGTTGCATCCACGTTATCTTTAAGCTCTTCAACACCTTTGATGAGGCAAAAAATGATCCGTTTTTAGGGGGTCATTTAAGCCGGAATTGGAATTTATTTGATCAAATATTGCCCTAAATCGTTCTTTTGTGATTTTAGGTACTTTGGGAGTGAATTCTGGAAAAAGAAGCATTTTGGACGTTTTTGGAGCATAAAAGCGAAGAAAACGGCAAAGACTTAATTTTCCTTGCTGGGAACAGTACTTGACGGCGTCAAGAAGGAAAAGATGACGGCGTCAGGAGCAAAATGGATGACGGCCCAGAGAAAACGTGACGACGTCAGAACAAGGGCGTCAAGAGTTAATTTGGTGACGGCCTGGAACAAGAATACACATGACGGCGTCAGATATAGATCTAGGCAGTCCGAGAACTTTATTGGCGGCGAGATGACGACGTCAGAATTTTACTCTTGACGCCGTCACCTCGTGAAATCTATAAATACTTTTCAAATTTTCATTCATTAAAGGTGGAACTTGTGTGGAGAATTCTAGGGCCGAATTTTATAAACCCTAGCTCGTTTGTAACAATATTTTCAAAGGTTTTCACCCCTTGAAACCCTTCATGTTCAATTGAGATAAGTTTTCTTTCAATTCATTCAATATGTCTATGTGTTGTTTGAATATATCTTATGCTTGTCTTGATTTTAACATGCTAGGCTAGATCTTTTGTGTGTTTACTTAGATGTAATGAAACCTAGATGTTGATTATAGGTTGATTGCTTGTTTATAGTTGTAATGGATGAATGATTTCAATGTTAGGCTTAAGAAAACTGGCAGATCTCCATTGTGTAACTTGCTTGAACGTCTTAAGAAACATGAACCGATGTGTACTAGGTTTTTATGGTTGTATTTAATGCATGAGCGAATTCTAGCGATCCCATGTTAGGAGCTTCTTGCAGGCTCGACATAGGAGTGAAGTAGGAGCTTATAGAATTGGGGAAGTAAGTACGCCACCCCATGATTGGTATTAAGGAATATAACCCGTCATCCACGCAACTGTAACAAGTAATTAACCTGTAAAAGATATCTAGGGAGTAGTGAAATCTAAGTAAACACAATTCTCCCATATATTGTTCACACCACTAGTTTAATTTAGTTTATTTATATTTTTTGTTATTTTATTTTGATTGCATCTTAGTTATTGGGTTAGTTGACTAGCAACTAATTCCGCCCACTCTTCCAAAACCCGAGATTTTTACTTGCTTTCATAAAATATAAAAATACAAAAAAGAATCATCCCTCACCTCTAGACCTAGTTTTTAGGCTTTCTAATCCTAGCGACACTATTCCTGAGTTGAACGATCAATCCCCCGGTACTTGTCACTATACTATACTACAACGATCAGGTACACTGCCTGGTGGGGGTTGTAAGCTTCTCGAGATCCCTCGAGAGGTAAAGCCTGGTGCAATTCCCACGCATCAAGTTTTTGGCGCCGCAGCCCGGGGAACAGTTATTGTCTAGGTTAGTATTTCTTTTTATTAGGTCTACTTGCTAGAATCCTTTCTAGTAAGACTTTATTTTTATTTTTAGGTTTTCTTTAGTCTATCTTATTTCTTTGTGTCTTTGTTCGTAAAAACCTTTCCATTGACTCTTCCGTTCACCATTATGGAGAACGTGAATCCACCATGTCCGACACTAGAATTTTACCAGAAAAAATATAATTACACCAGTTTGGGTATACCAAGATGGAGGAATGAAATGAGGAGGACAGGATCTTATATTGATTTTATTGAGTACCTTGAGAAAAGAGGCCAAGTGCATAATGCTTTTAAAGAATTAACCTTAGGAGCTCCATCAACCCCTCAAAATGCCTCACTTAGTGAAACCTATGCACCATATAAGCCTTCACCTAGGATAGTTTCGTATGAGCCACCTAGCTGCATGTCATGGTTAGGCACTACAATAATACAGGATGAACACATAGGTGACCTTGATGTGATGGAGGATGTAGCCGAACATGATCACATTGATAAAAAAGACCTAGGTTTTATGATCGATGATGATGAATCTCAAGAAGCACATGATGAATCTTTTGGGCAATTTGTATATAGCAGTCAGAATATTGAGGATGATCCTTATGATTCGGATATAGAAGTTGAGATGCCTAGAGAAGCACTTGAGATACTTGGGAAAATGTTAGGGTTAGATTATAATAAAACACATGTTGAGGATATAGGTGATCTTAACACAAGGAATGGTGAAGTAAATAACATGAGCCCACAAAGTACCCCACAAGTCCTACCATCATTTGATGCGTACACACCTCCCTTGACTTACCCGGAAAAAGTAGAACAGACTATAGGAACCCCAATAGAGGTAGAACCTTTGAACCAAACACAACTAGAGGATATAGGTTTGAATACTTATAATGATAACCTTACTCTTAGTTCTAGGGAAGTTCCTAGTTTTGATGAATCGGAGCCTCAACCAAAACCGTTACCTAATCTTCCATCCTTGGGTGAAAATTTAGGAATTAAAATAGGTTCCGATCCACCCATCAAACCATATAGTCCGGGTAGTCTTAGGACAAAGGTAGTAGACTCTAAGCCTTGTAGAGAGGAAGCTGACATAGGAGTGTAACATGACCTTACATACTTACATCACCCATTCATGATTGATCATAAGAAACATTATGGGTTTAAACCATGTTTATTAGGTCAAGATGGATTCCCAACTAGGAGTCTCTCGAAGTTGATAGAAGATGATCCCTTTCTAAGAGAAAATCTTAATCCGCCCACTAACCCAATTGAATTAGGTAAGGTTATGATGATAGGAGTACAACCCTTTGAGCATATAATTCATCCACCACTCTTTCCTCACATGGCATATTTTCACCCTAAGGGTGTGTATCGCTACTTCCACCCGCGCTTAATCCTAAGTGTAGGGAAAACCTCCCTTATTTCCGTTAAATAAGGGTAGAGTCAGGCTCGTGACTCGAACAAAGAAAGCGCTTCTTGGGTGGTAACCCATGCTTTGTGTGATTTTTATTTGTTTGATTGTTATTTGTTTCCGTATGCATGCTTTATTTTTATTGTTGGTAGATCATGTTTCAAACTAAAATGGTGAAAATACTTTATTTTGTTGTTTGGCCTAGTCTTAACTTTATCCAAAGGTATTTTGCAAAAGATAAGTGTAAGGGGAAACCCCAAATATGTTTTTAAGAAACAAACTCGATCATAATTCTCCACAATATTAAATGAACATGTATATTCGTATTTGTTAGAGTCAAATGCTTGTATCGAGTCATAATGATGTTTTGCAGGATTTTCCAGGAAGTAGGACAAAGTTTTTCCAGAAATTTTCCGGAAATTTAACATAAGGATTTCTGCAGGTCACTTCTGACGGCGTCAAGAAGAAACTCCTGACGGCGTCACGTGTAAAAATCTGGAAATTTTACCAGTTTTGTTTTTCTAACGGAGTCTTAAAGTTTTTGTTGAATCTTTGGTTTTATAATCTCCAGGAAATCTGCAAACATTCATTCCACAAGCATTATATCTTACATTGCTTTCTAGGATTTGTTAGCATATATAGATTGCCGTCGATTTTACGCGAGGTTGCCTTGTTTGTTTTCTCAGGTTTAACAGGTTATGTATGACAAGAAGATGATTTATATTCTGGAAGGGAAGCTTTGATTGTTCATTTTCTTGGAGGAAGATCTAACCTGGTTACCATATTATCCATACCGAGCGAATCAGGGGAGTATTTGATTTCATTCTTTTACCTGTTTTACTTTTACAATCTTTAATTGAACATTGGGGACAATGCTCATCCTAAGTGTAAGGTGAGGGTAAAATGATGATACCTCATAGGATACACTTGCACTTGAGTTTGTTTATTTGATGGTAGGTGTGTAATAAAACAATGAGAAATACTTGTTAGTGTAATTTTAGCGCCAAATTTAAATTTTTTTACAACATTTAAGAGTGAAACTTTAGCCTTAGCAAGCGTCTCATGGATAGGAGTCGTATGACTAGCACAAAACCGTATCATTCAGAAAAATTTTCCACCCAAATATGTGAGGTTCGCCTTTAGATTTGATAGGAAAAGCATTCATTATCAGTGCTTATGAGTGTACCGGTAGCATTTAGATTCTAGAACTTGCGTTAGTGATGCATCCCGAGACCGCTAGTGAGACTACATTCATGTGGTAGGATTTACTACATGATAAGAGGCATTAGGATCACCCTTGTGTTAAACCCGTATCATAATTACTTGACCATTTAAGTCTTATTACTTGGCTAACTAAGTCAATTAATTTTTCCCACACCTTAGCGTTGTACTCATTTTTAGTACACGAAACCCCTAGTACACCCCTCCGAGCCTATCTTTTCGTTTCTAACTTTAAGCATCTTACTTAAAGGAAGAATTTGTTACACCCCACTTAAATGTACACCCAAATCGCCTTAGCCTTCCGTGTATGCACTCATCTTTAGTGCATTATTGTTATTTGTTTAAACCCTTAGTTAATTATCTAATTGATTACATGGTTGCTAAGTCGAGTCATATCCTTGTACATATTGTTTTGGGACGATTGGGACTCATGGGTAAAGAACTATTGTTATGGAGTAATGGGGAAGAAAATCATTTTATTACCCCCATACATACGTTAATCTAAAAAGTACTCCAAGTGTTTTGATTATCTTAATTCGAGTCATTAGATTAGTTTATTGTAAAGTATGTAAAAATTCAAGTGTAAGGGGAATGTTCATTCCCTATGATGTATTATTTTGGATGGTAGGGTAAGAGTGTATGCAAAAAAAAAAAAAAAAAAAAAAAAAAAAAAAAAAAAAAATCGAAAAAATAAAGAAATAGAAAAAAAAAAAGAGAAAAAAAAACATACGGACTACCATCCTGTTTCATTCTATGTTTATTTTATGTTTTTGTTATTTTTCATTTATTAGCTTAAGTCGAGTCTAGTCTTGGCTTAGCAACGCTGATGAGTGCTCAAACACTCATCATTTTTGGTCTAATCTGAACTGCAAAACATACAAAAAACACTCAGTAATGCATCAGAATACTGAAAATATTTCAAAATTGTGTTTTATATGTTTTAGATGCAAAACGAGCAAAAACAGATGAAAAACGCACAAAGTTTGCAAAATTGGCAGTTTCAGTCCCCCAACTTTCATAAAATTACAAAAATAGTCCCTGGATATTCAAAATATAGAAAATTATCACCAAAGGTCCTTTTGAAATCATAAGTTGTCATATTTAGTCCTTTGGTGAAAAATTGGAAAAGTTTTGGAAATTTACAATTTAGCCCCTGAAGTTTCGGAAATTGGCAGATTTGGTCCCTGGTGGGATAATTTTGAATGAAAAATCATTTTGGGTCCTTGGGAAGTTACAAAAATCATTTTTAGTCCATGGTGTGAAGTTTGTGGAAATTACATGTTTGGTCCCTGTATTTTGCAACTTGTCAGTTTTTGTCCCCGGGTGATTATAATGGAAATTTTAATTATGGTCCTTATACTATTGGAGTTGGGCAATAATGATCCTTGGAAAAAGTTTTGGAAAGTAACATTTTCAGTCCCTTAATTTTAAGGACTTTACAAATATAGTCCTTGTGATTTTGAAAGTTACAACCTAATGGACCCTTATGTTACTAAACCTAAACCAATCCAAATACAAACCAAACCCAAAAACCAAACAAGCCTATCTGATCCAGCAACACCCAAGCCCACATGACCCGGCCCATCACACCTTTTTAATAACTCCTAGCGTTGACCCCAATCAAACCCCAACCTCCCCGACCTACTGTTCATCTCCCCCACAATTCCCTGGTTTCAAGCTTCCATGTCCCCCCTCCTCCACTTTTCCACCACCTCACCAAACCCAATTAATACCCTCACCTTCCCCCTCCTACCCTCATTAATACCACACCAACTCCACTCACAACTGCCCATTACAATTTTGGCGCCAAAACGTGTTTGAACGGTGGGGATCTAAAGAGCCAATCCTACGGCCATGATTGAAGTGGGAAAGTCAGAGATAGTCTCAGGGACTATAAAAAGAAAAGAAAAGAGAAGAAAGAAGTAGTAGTTAGTGTAGTGTAGGAATTAGTTTAGTTTAATTTCAATATAATGTAATTCTCAGTCTCAGTTGTATTTTTTTAGTTTGAAAACATTGTAATCAGTTATTTTAATGCAAGTAAACTTTTATTAAACCTTAATCCCAAGCTTTCCTGTTCTCAATTTAGATTTTGCAAAATTCTAGTGAAATCTTAATTTCACTAAATTCTGAGTGAAAGTTATTAATTGTTGTTTCATAAGCTAATTTCAAGTCAATCTTTTAAGTTTAGGTCGGTGATTTAACTAGTACTACTTCAAAGTTTCAAAGAAAAAAAATATAAAGAAGAAAAATCCTTTGAAAAGTAAAGATATGGTTCATTAGTTTCATAAGCTTCAATAAGCTTTAATTTAAGTTTCTACAGGTTTACATAAGCTCTGTATAGCTTGTTGTAAGCTGGTTTGTGCTTAATCAGTGACAATTTCCCACTCTTAAAAATACGTCAATAAGTCATCAGCTTATTGAAATAAGCTTGGAGTGCTAATTTTTGCAGCTTATGGTACCTAGACCTTTAGACTTTTGCTCTGAGCTCAATGTGGGTTCAATTCACCCTGGTGTAAGCAGGAAGCAGTTGTGAGTCATCACATCTTCTTTGCTTGATTCTTTTGCTTTATTCTTAATATTGCTTAATCTCTTTGAGCTGTTGTTGTGTTTGCTTTCTGTGGAATTTATTTGCATTCAGTCCCATTAGCTTATATCATAGATTAGAAGCAGTTAGGGTTGCCTCAGTCACCAAATCCCTTTGAAAATTTCATACAGTCATAGGTTTAGGAGTGTTTGGATCAAGCTGATCATCAGTGTGCTAGGAGGTTTTGATTGTTGTTTTTTGTTTCTATAGCTCATATTAGGAAGTCTTAGTATATTTCAGTCATAAAATACTAGTGTTATAGTGTCAAAAGTCAAAATCAACTTTTAAATCCTTTCCTTTGTTAACTGTTTAGGTTTAGAGGTAGTAATCCACCCTTATCAGTGCTTTAGTGTTTGTTTTAACTTATTTTAGTTTTCTTACAACTTGTAATAACATGTTCAATCAGTAGAATCACCCTAAAGTTCAACAAAGTCAACATAGCAAGTTTTATATAAAAAGTCAAAAATCTCATTTGTGCAGAAAACCAAAAAGTGTGGGAATTAATGTGATTTTTCTTGTTGGATTTAGGAATTGAAATTTCTTGTGGTTAAAATAGGCCACCTCAAATTTAGTAATCCACATTGTGCTTATTTTTGAGATTTTTATTGTGCTTATTTCAGTTGCTCAAAAAGGCCTGCAGGGCAAGGTGTTGCCCTGTTTCTCAGACCTTGCCAAATGACCCTTTTTCAATGATCATTATCTGTTTCATCTGTGGGCCCCACCACATGGTTTTTGGCTTTTTAGATAGACAATAAGCCAATCTTTAGGATTCTGGGCTTATTTCATGCTTATTCCTTCATTTACTAGGGCTGCTTGTTGTTTCATGTTTGTTCCATGTCACACATATGCTGAGATCTCAGCATGTACACCCAACTTCAAGGTCCTCGCATGAACTCATTTGTGGGACCCATGGTCTGAGCCTTGGTTTTTTAGGAAGCCCAACAACTCAACTTTTCATTTCAGCTTCTTCCCTGGATTTCCAACTCACCTAGTGGGCCCTACACTGGTCTTAAATTGACCAAACAGGCCTGTTTGGTGCCAGGGGGAGTCAAGTGCTTATTGCTTATTTTTAAGCTTCTCAGTGAGCTTATTTGGTTCTAGTAACTTATTTCTAATTCCATTAAGTAGTTTTCATCTTAATTTACCTTTGTTTTCCCCCTCCTAGCTTATTTAAAGCTTCTTGCTTGACAGTTTGACCAAAGTCAACTGTCAAGCTAATAAGCACTTATAGTGCTTATTTTTGAGCTTTTTCCAAAGTTCCTTTTTCATAGTAGCTTAATTTTAGGTATAAATCAAGTTTCCAAAAAGAAAATCCAGAAAATCAAATTTATTTTTTAAGTGATAGTTTCTATTTAATTTTATTTAAATTTCATTTTTCATTTTTAGATTTTAATTAAGTACTTAGCCTTTTTATATTTTTCTTAATTTCCTCTTAAGTTAAAGTATTTATAATAATTTTCTCAGATTTTTAGTTTATTATTTAGTATTTATTAGAATTAATCTTAGTTTTATTTATTATTAATTAATAATTAGTTTAAAATAGCATAATTAGTTTTTATTAATCAAAACCTAGTTTTTATATTTTTTATAGCTTTTATAAGTTGTAAAATAATTTTAGAAATTTTCTTAGAATTTTTACTGTTCATTTGGTAATTTTCTTAATTTAAAATAGTTTAATTAGATAATTAGTAATTAATTAATAGAAAAATCACAAAAAGACAAAAAGACTTATTTTTAATTTTAAAAGTTGTTTTTAGTTATTTTATAATTTCAGAAATTTTATTTTCACCTTTTTAGTATTTAAATAATATTATATTGTGTTTTAGTTATTTAAGTATTAATAATAAGTATTAAATAGTTTTTAATTAATATTAAATAATTAAATAGTGTAAAAAGTAATTTTAATTTTCTAAAAAGTTTCTTTTATTATTAGGATTGTAAAAATGTGATTTTCACTTTTGTAAGTATTTTATTTTACTAAAACTCGCGTTTTATTTCGTACGTCTACGTTTTATTTGAACGTAACGTACGCGTTTTTAGGTTTTAAACGTTTCTGGTTTTTCTTAGCTTCCCGTCTTATTCATTTAGCTTATTTAAGCTATCTCATTGTAGATTCCTTAGTTAAATCACACACAAACCCTTTTCCTATCCAAATTCACCCGATCACAAACCGTTTGTTAACAATTCACACCTCGTCGGGACATAACGACCCGGGGAAACCTTATACTTCCGCGGAGCATTGATCTAGGCTATTTGACTTTGTTAACCATCACCTGGTCAATTTAGGTTGACGGTTTAGCATCAATCAACTTTTGGCGCCGCTGCCGGGGAGGTTGTGCGCGTTTATCTAAACGGTTTTTCTGATTAGTGTCTTTGGAATTCGTTCCATTGTACATTTATTCATCCTTGTTCATATTTTCATAAAAACAAAAGCACAAAAACATTTTCTTTATCATTTGTACAAAATGTTCTCTAAAAACACCAAAAATATCCATCTTCACCCTCTTACCTATTTAATTCTTTATCCCTTACCCTCTATACCCCTTTGATTCCTCTTCTATGTCGTATCCACACCAATTTGGTTGCCAATGGTGTGGTGGTCCTTATAATGGTGGTAATTGCCCCGGCTGTGGCATGGTAGAGTCAGGATACGGGTCTGTCTATAACCAGGATCCCTATTCTTACCATGACACATCTGATTTATTCCATCAGCCACCAAACCAGGAGATACTGACATTCTCTTGTGAATTTTGTGGAGGTCCTCACCAAGGATTTGAGTGTCAAACCAGAACCACGTTTGTCTATGAACAGTTTCCTGGTAACACTCAGAACTTTGGTTATGACCAACATTCATATGATTCACAGAATCAGCCACAGCAGTTTTACTGTTGTGAGTACTGTGGAGGTCCCCACTTCAGCTCTGATTGTCAAACAGGGAGTCCATTTCCTTGTAACAATCATGACTCATCTGGTTTTGACCAACCTCCACAGTACCAACCAATTCAAGCAACTCCTCAAGAAACTGACCCTGATTTTTTTCAAAAGATTCTAGAGTCACAAGAGAAAATGAAGGAGGAGTTAGCTAATATGTTGCTTCGCTATGCACCAAGTTCTTCTTGTGCATATTGTGGGGGTCCTCACAATGATGATCAATGTCAACCTTCTGGTTTTGACACGCCCTCACCCCCCCCCCCCCCAATTTCCTCTCAGTCCATATCCTCATGGAAAGAGTATGGAGGAATTGCTTGCGGAGCAAAGAGCAGATAGCACACATTCTAATTTTCTCAATGCTGCTCTTATCGATGACGATGATAATAGTGATAATGAAGATATCGTTGATATTCTTCCAAAAGAATCATCGAATTCATCGGTTGAAATCCCATTAATCCAAAAATCTCAGGGAGCAAAGAGTATGATAGAAATACTAGCAGAACGACAAAGGGAAATTATAAAACCCATTTATGCTAGTCCTTCTCAGCTCCCTCAGTCTGTTATCACACCCGAGATTCACACTCACTCTCTTATCATGGGGGGCGAGCATCTTGACACAATTCCTGCAAAAGAATCAGACGTATTCATAAAGTCTAGTGTCGAGAACCTTGTCCCAATCCCGGGAGAGTCACAGGGAATTCTCGATCATATGTGTGATATTCCTCCTCCTCTTGTCTTTTCAAAAGATCATTTTGAGATTTTCTCCGATTCTAACGATGAATGTACATCTTATGGAGAAGTTGAGTACGTTGAGGTTTCACTTCCTCATTCTGATGTTGACCTCCTTCTTGAGGAGTTCACTGATGAGCGTGCTCACATTGATTCACTTCCGTCAGGAAGTAATGATGATCTCTTTGATCTCAAAGCTGATCTGGACGAGGTCGAGGCTTTTCTTGCTGAAGATAGTTCACTTCCACTTGAAGTTGATGAAAACTATCTTGATCCTGAGGGGGACATTCTTTTTCTAGAGAGTTTGTTAAACGAAGATCCATCTCCCCCTCTTCTATCCAAGCAACTTCATAATGAGGAAATCAAATCAGTTGAGGAAACTGATAAATTTCCTGAGATCAAGCTCAAGGACTTGCCTCCTCCACTTGAATATACATTTCATGAGGAGGAAGTTCTTATCTTAATTGCTATTCGGATCTCTCTTCTTTCCTTCACCTACCAGGTGATTTCTCCTCTTCTTCACTCCTTCGGGAGTGAGGATACTATCTTTGATCCCGGCATTTTCATATATCATTATCTTGAGCCGGTTACTTATCTCATCGGTGTGGAACTTTCACGTGCTTCAAATGTTTGTCCAAACATCTTGAATGAAAGTCCGATTGAGATTGTTTCTTCCACATCATGCTTCCCCAATGACAAATGAATTAGGGGTCGAGTCAAGCTAGCGACTCGGTAAACAAAAACATTAGCATGCTTATAGAGTTTTCACCCTAAGTGTGGGGGAGTCCCCCATACTATGATTACTTATGACGTGAAAAAACAAAATGGTGTTTTCCACGCTTAGCTTGTAATGTTGCCCTTTTACGTTCAAAATGTCGGCATAATACCCGGGATTTTGAATATTGAGGACAATATTCATGCTTAGTGTGGGGGGTATTCGCTAGCGAATTTTATCACATTTTACTATATAATACCCCCGTTTTAGCCAAAATTTCAAAAATTTTAAAATTTTTTCACTGGTGCTTAAAAATTTTTTGTGGTAATCAGTCTGCCTTGTCTAAGCGACAAAAGGGATTGGCTAGTCCAGGAGCAAACGGCTCTTGGTAAAGACATCTCAAATCCGTTTACGGCTTGCAATTTGCCCAAAATTGTATGGTTCATCAACTCCCTGAAAACAAATGAGTTGGCTAGCCCACAAGATTATGGCTTGTGGTAAAGGCCGTGGAAAATCCATAATTGGTAATCAGCTCACCAAGATGTTGACTATTCCATCAAGAGCTGGCTAGTCCAGAAGCAAACGGCTTTTGGTAAAGACTACTCAAATCCGTTGACAGCTGGTGGTTTGCTCAAAATCACACGGTTATCAGGTGTGCCACAGTTCTTACACCTGGCTACTCCAGAAGTGATGGCTTTTGGTAAAGAGTTTTTCAAATCCATCAAATTTTCAAAACAATATTGCTAGGGACTAGCAATAGTTTAGTGTGGGGGATTGATGAGTGCTCAAACACTCATCATTTTTGGTCTAATCTAAACTGCAAAACATACAAAAAACACTCAGTAATGCATCAGAATACTGAAAATATTTCAAAATTGTGTTTTATATGTTTTAGATGCAAAACGAGCAAAAACAGATGAAAAACGCATTAAGTTTGCAAAATTGGCAGTTTCAGTCCCCCAACTTTCATAAAATTACAAAAATAGTCCCTGGATATTCAAAATATAGAAAATTATCACCAAAGGTCCTTTTGAAATCATAAGTTGTCATATTTAGTCCTTTGGTGAAAAATTGGAAAAGTTTTGGAAATTTACAGTTTAGCCCCTGAAGTTTCGGAAATTGGCAGATTTGGTCCCTGGTGGGATAATTTTGAATGAAAAATCATTTTGGGTCCTTGGGAAGTTACAAAAATCATTTTTAGTCCATGGTGTGAAGTTTGTGGAAATTACATGTTTGGTCCCTGTATTTTGCAACTTGTCAGTTTTGGTCCTCGGGTGATTATAATGGAAATTTTAATTATGGTCCTTATACTATTGGAGTTGAGAAATAATGATCCTTGGAACAAGTTTTGGAAAGTAACATTTTCAGTCCCTTAATTTTAAGGACTTTACAAATATAGTCCTTGTGATTTTGAAAGTTACAACCTAATGGACCCTTATGTTACTAAACCTAAACCAATCCAAATACAAACCAAACCCAAAAACCAAACAAGCCTATCTGATCCAGCAACACCCAAGCCCACATGACCCGGCCCATCACACCTTTTTAATAACTCCTAGCGTTGACCCCAGTCAAACCCCAACCTCCCCGACCTACTGTTCATCTCCCCCACAATTCCCTGGTTTCAAGCTTCCATGTCCCCCCCTCCTCCACTTTTCCACCACCTCACCAAACCCAATTAATACCCTCACCTTCCCCCTCCTACCCTCATTAATACCACACCAACTCCACTCACAACTGCCCATTACAATTTTGGCGCCAAAACGTGTTTGAACGGTGGGGATCTAAAAAGCCAATCCTACGGCCATGATTGAAGTGGGAAAGTCAGAGATAGTCTCAGGGACTATAAAAAGAAAAGAAAAGAGAAGAAAGAAGTAGTAGTTAGTGTAGTGTAGGAATTAGTTTAGTTTAATTTCAATATAATATAATTCTCAGTCTCAGTTGTATTTTTTTAGCTTGAAAACATTGTAATCAGTTATTTTAATGCAAGTAAACTTTTATTAAACCTTAATCCCAAGCTTTCCTGTTCTCAATTTAGATTTTGCAAAATTCTAGTGAAATCTTAATTTCACTAAATTATGAGTGAAAGTTATTAATTGTTGTTTCATAAGCTAATTTCAAGTCAATCTTTTAAGTATAGGTCAGTGATTTAACTAGTACTACTTCAAAGTTTCAAAGAAAAAAAATATATAAAGAAGAAAAATCCTTTGAAAAGTAAAGATATGGTTCATTAGTTTCATAAGCTTCAATAAGCTTTAATTTAAGTTTCTACAGGTTTACATAAGCTCTGTATAGCTTGTTGTAAGCTGGTTTGTGCTTAATCAGTGACAATTTCCCACTCTTAAAAATAGGTCAATAAGTCATCAGCTTATTGAAATAAGCTTGGAGTGCTAATTTTTGCAGCTTATGGTACCTAGACCCTTAGACTTTTGCTCTGAGCTCAATGTGGGTTCAATTCACCCTGGTGTAAGCAGGAAGCAGTTGTGAGTCATCACATCTTCTTTGCTTGATTCTTTTGCTTTATTCTTAATATTGCTTAATCTCTTTGAGCTGTTGTTGTGTTTGCTTTCTGTGGAATTTATTTGCATTCAGTCCCATTAGCTTATATCATAGATTAGAAGCATTTAGGGTTGCCTCAGTCACCAAATCCCTTTGAAAATTTTATACAGTCATAGGTTTAGGAGTGTTTGGATCAAGCTGATCATCAGTGTGCTAGGAGGTTTTGATTGTTGTTTTTTGTTTCTATAGCTCATATTAGGAAGTCTTAGTATATTTCAGTCATAAAATACTAGTGTTATAGTGTCAAAAGTCAAAATCAACTTTTAATTCCTTTCCTTTGTTAATTGTTTAGGTTTAGAGGTAGTAATCCACCCTTATCAGTGCTTTAGTGTTTGTTTTAACTTATTTTAGTTTTCTTACAACTTGTAATAACATGTTCAATCAGTAGAATCACCTTAAAGTTCAACAAAGTCAACATAGCAAGTTTTATATAAAAAGTCAAAAATCTCATTTGTGCAGAAAACCAAAAAGTGTGGGAATTAATGTGATTTTTCTTGTTGGATTTAAGAATTGAAATTTCTTGTGGTTAAAATAGGCCACCTCAAATTTAGTAATCCACATTGTGCTTATTTTTGAGATTTTTATTGTGCTTATTTCAGTTGCTCAAAAAGGCCTGCAGGGCAAGGTGTTGCCCTGTTTGTCAGACCTTGCCAAATGACCCTTTTTCAATGATCATTATCTGTTTCATCTGTGGGCCCCACCACATGGATTTTGGCTTTTTAGATAGACAATAAGCCAATCTTGAGGATTCTGGGCTTATTTCATGCTTATTCCTTCATTTACTAGGGCTGCTTGTTGTTTCATGTTTGTTCCATGTCACACATATGCTGAGATCTCAGCATGTACACCCAACTTCAAGGTCCTCTCATGAACTCATTTGTGGGACCCATGGTCTGAGTCTTGGTTTTTTAGGAAGCCCAACAGCTCAACTGTTCATTTCAGCTTCTTCCCTGGATTTCCAACTCACCTAGTGGGCCCTACACTGGTCTTAAATTGACCAAACAGGCCTGTTTGGTGCCAGGGGGAGTCAAGTGCTTATTGCTTATTTTTAAGCTTCTCAGTGAGCTTATTTGGTTCTAGTAACTTATTTCTAATTCCATTAAGTAGTTTTCATCTTAATTTACCTTTGTTTTCCCCCTCCTAGCTTATTTAAAGCTTCTTGCTTGACAGTTTGACCAAAGTCAACTGTCAAGCTAATAAGCACTTATAGTGCTTATTTTTGAGCTTTTTCCAAAGTTCCTTTTTCATAGTAGCTTAATTTTAGGTATAAATCAAGTTTCCAAAAAGAAAATCCAGAAAATCAAATTTATTTTTTAAGTGATAGTTTCTATTTAATTTTATTTTTCATTTTTAGATTTTAATTAAGTACTTAGCCTTTTTATATTTTTCTTAATTTTCTCTTAAGTTAAAGTATTTATAATAATTTTCTCAGATTTTTAGTTTATTATTTAGTATTTATTAGAATTAATCTTAGTTTTATTTATTATTAATTAATAATTAGTTTAAAATAGCATAATTAGTTTTTATTAATCAAAATCTAGTTTTTATATTTTTTATAGCTTTTATAAGTTGTAAAATAATTTTAGAAATTTTCTTAGAATTTTTACTGTTCATTTAGTAATTTTCTTAATTTAAAATAGTTTAATTAGATAATTAGTAATTAATTAATAGAAAAATCACAAAAAGACAAAAAGACTTATTTTTAATTTTAAAAGTTGTTTTTAGTTATTTTATAATTTTAGAAATTTTATTTTCACCTTTTTAGTATTTAAATAATATTATATTGTGTTTTAGTTATTTAAGTATTAATAATAAGTATTAAATAGTTTTTAATTAATATTAAATAATTAAATAGTGTAAAAAGTAATTTTAATTTTCTAAAAAGTTTCTTTTATTATTAGGATTGTAAAAATGTGATTTTCACTTTTGTAAGTATTTTATTTTACTAAAACTCGCGTTTTATTTCGTACGTCTACGTTTTATTTGAACGTAACGTACGCGTTTTTAGGTTTTAAACGTTTCTGGTTTTTCTTAGCTTCCCGTCTTATTCATTTAGCTTATTTAAGCTATCTCATTGTAGATTGCTTAGTTAAATCACACACAAACCCTTTTCCTATCCAAATTCACCCGATCACAAACCGTTTGTTAACAATTCACACCTCGTCGGGACATAACGACCCGGGGAAACCTTATACTTCCGCGGAGCATTGATCTAGGTTGTTTGACTTTGTTGACCATCACCTGGTCAATTTAGGTTGACGGTTTAGCATCAATCAAACGCCATATTGTACATGTAATTAACCAAGATTATTAACTCGCCACCAGTAAAGATTGCCTATATCCAACAAAACCATGTATTCCATATCCCTACACCTAACGTTACAACCCTTTAAAAGACCTCTTTGATAGTTTATCCTAGGTGCTTACGCCATGTGGTGGAGGTTTGATCCTTTCCCAAGCCTATGGTAATCTATTTTGCTATGACAGGTAGTGAGAGATGTTTTTCATTTCCATATTGTGATATATACTTTATTACACCCGAGAGATGTGAGTATCTAAACAACTATTTGTAAGGTGCTAGTGTATGACCTCCATGCTTGTCTTTGGTCTTTAGTGGAACGATTATTTGTTGTAATTACTTTTATATTAGTGTTAAATGACCCCTAACTTGTATTTTGATTAGAATAAAAGTGCATTTGCTTGAGGACAAGCAAATCTCAAGTGTAAGGGTATATGATGAGGCGAAAAATGATCCGTTTTTAGGGGGTCATTTAAGCCGGAATTGGAATTTATTTGATCAAATATTACCCTAAATCGTTCATTTTGTGATTTTAGGTACTTTGGGAGTGAATTCTGGAAAAGGAAGCATTTTGGACGTTTTTGGAGCATAAAAGTGAAGAAAACGGCAAAGACTTAATTTTCCTTGCTGGGAACAGTACCTGACGGCGTCAAGAAGGAAAAGATGACGGCGTCAGGAGCAAAATGGATGACGGCCCAGAGAAAATGTGAAGGCGTCAGAACAAGGGCGTCAAGAGTTAATTTGGTGACGGCCTGGAACAAAAATACACATGATGGCGTCAGATATAGATCTAGGCAGTCTGAGAACTTTATTGGTGGCGAGATGACGACGTCAGAATTTTACTCTTGACGCCGTCACCTTGTGAAATCTATAACTACTTTTCTAATTTTCATTCATTAAAGGTGGAACTTGTGTGGAGAATTCTAGGGCCGAACTTTATAAACCCTAGCTCGTTTGTAACAGTATTTTCAAGGGTTTTCTCCCCTTGAAACCCTTCATGTTCAATTGAGATAAGTTTTCTTTCAATTCATTCAATATGTCTATGTGTTGTTTGAATATATCTTGTGCTTATCTTGATTTTAACATGCTAGGCTAGATCTTTTGTGTGTTTGCTTCGATGTAATGAAACCTAGATGTTGATTATAGGTTGATTGCTTGTTTATAGTTGTAATGGATGAATGATTTCAATGTTAGGCTTAAGAAAACTGGCAGATCTCCATTGTGTAACTTGCTTAAACGTCTTAAGAAACATGAACCGATGTGTACTAGGTTTTTATGGTTGTATTTAATGCATGAGCGAATTCTAGTGATCCCATGTAAGGAGCTTCTTGCAGGCTCGACATAGGAGTAAAGTAGGAGCTTATAGAATTGGGGAAGTAAGTATGCCACCCCATGATTGGTATTAAGGAATATAACCCGTCATCTACGCAACTGTAACAAGTAATTAACCTGTAAAAGATATCTAGAGAGTAGTGAAATCTAAGTAAACACAATTCTCTCATATATTGTTCACACCACTAGTTTAATTTAGTTTATTTACATTTTTTGTTATTTTATTTTGATTGCATCTTAGTTATTGGGTTAGTTGACTAGCAACTAATTCCGCCCACTCTTCCAAAACCCGAGATTTTTACTTGCTTTCATAAAATATAAAAATACAAAAAAGAATCATCCCTCACCTCTAGACCTAGTTTTTAGGCTTTCTAATCCTAGCGACACTATTCCTGAGTTGAACGATCAATCCCCCGGTACTTGTCACTATACTATACTACAACGATCAGGTACACTACCTGGTGGGGGTTGTAAGCTTCTCGAGATCCCTCGAGAGGTAAAGCCTGGTGCAATTCCCACGCATCAACCTTTTTGCAACATTTCATTAATCTAAATAAATGTTAACAAAGGGGAAAAAATGGTTACATGCGCAGGCATTGTTAATTAAATGTGGCACTACATGTTGGGGTGCCTTGCAAGTGTGTACAACTATCAATAGTCAATCTGCATTAGTGGGAGCACTACGTCATACTTCATCATCACCGAGTCCGGTTAATGCCTATATTCTCTATAACACAAAGTGTATAATATAATATCATATGAAACAAAGTCCATAAACTTTTACAAGGCAAAACTTTTTGGATATAGTAAGAATATGATGCCTTGTCGCTTGAAGCTTCTCTGTTATAACCGAGTGTCACACCCCCAAAATACCTGAATGGCAGCGGAATGGAATACCTGAGGGTGTAACGGATCATAGCACACAAACCAGGATATATTGAACGACCTAAAGTGTCGTTTAGAAAATACATCGTTTGATTCATTCAAAATATTCAGAGTTATAAAACATAGGTCCCAAAAGTTGGAAAAGGTTTAAGGAAATAATTTAGTACAATCAAACGATAGTTCATAAGTGCATGAAATCCAAAAAGAGACGCGTCATCCTTGATACACAAAGTGACTCCATGCATGCCATGAGAATATGCCTTAGTTACCTGAGAAATACATTGCGAAAACGGTCAACATAAAGTTGGTGAATAATCATAGGTTTATAAGTAATTCGTAAGTACAAAAACCCACAAGTATAAAGTAAAGCGACAAAATGTCAAAAAGCTACATTGTCTCTTAAGCTCATGACCCCGAAGCTAGACGTACTAAAATATGCCCCAAACCAGTCACTCAATAATTTAGACATGAAATGCATTCGTTTTCCTTATGGAGCAACCCAAACACAAATGGAGGCGTCACCCTCGATAGATCTATCCACTCACTCTCGCTTGGCAATATAATTAACGGTCCATGATAATAAAGTGGACTTGAAGTGGTAGTACTAGCAACTTAAGCAATGTACGGAATTTAATACTTGGGCATGTACAAAAATAATTGTGCAATGTATTCTCCCCCGTGGGATTTAAAATCAAATAAGTACTAAAAACGGGGCTATGAGAACTCACCTCGAAGTGATGGTACAAAGATGGTACAATGATGTAAAAGTAGTCGGGACAATGAGGCGCGAACACTAGCCGCAACCTAAATGAATAATCGTGATCTAATTAAGATCAAGCCGTAATGTAATGAATGCACATGCACATGATACCTATACCACTCGTAATTAGGAAATACTAGTTATCGTCATAGTAAAATAGTTTCCATACTTAGGAAAAATAAGTCCATATATAGAAGTATATAACTTGTCGTACTATCTTGTATGAAAATGTTAGCGTTAAATTCCTTGTATCGAAAACCTTAAAATAACGTCGTTAAGTCGTATAAATATTCTCTTGGGTCATACGTATTCATTTGTTAAGAATATAGTCCTTAATAACATTTCTAGAAAATATACCATTTAGTGCGTAAGTTATTATTTTTATTTGTGACCAAATATATATATATATATATATATATATATATATATATATATATATATATATATATATATATATAGTTTGACGATGTTAAAACGGGTATAACTTGGTCGTTTTAAGCTCATTTTCCTTGTTCTTTATATCCACGGATTCGTTTTTGTATATACTAATATATTTTTGATAACTCGGCTCCTCTAGGTTACGTTTAACACCTCTTTTTGTCCGTCGAAAACTGCCAAACAGCATGCAGTTTTTATAAGAAATAGTTTTCGTCATTAAATTTGCAAAAATCATATCTCCTTCGTTATAAGCTCGTTTTAATCCATTCTTTCGCCTAAAGTTTCGTTTTTGAAAGTATTTTCTAAATCTTTGGTCAAAACTTAACCACCATCTACTGATTTTCCCACGAATCAAAAATAGGGACAGTAGGTATTCTTATCGTTTCAAAAATCATTTCTAGGGTTCTAATCTAGTTCCATCTTCAATCAAACCACTTTCAATCACCACAAAGCTAGTCTAATCCTACCATACACCTTCTTAGGGTGTCATGAGTCCTTAAACATCATCAATCCATTAGGTCTAACAAGGGTTTCTCATGTTTTCATTTCTAGGGCTCAAAGTTAAATATGTACAAAATAGAGTGGTATAAATCATTATATGCATGAGTTCTTGTAAGAAAAGTATATAACCATAGTAATAACTTGTAAAAATTATAAAAATGAGTTTGTTAACTTACTTGAAGGTTTAGGGAGTTTGGATGATGAAAAACCTACTAATCCTTGAGTTTCTATTTCAAAACTCCAACAAGGATGACTAAGTGAACAAGTTTACACCTAGATCTTGGAAAATTTGTTGTTCTTGCTTCTTGATCACCCTAGATCGATTTTACCATAGAGAAAATAGTTTACTTGCACTTGTAAAAATGATTTGTGATAAAATGGGATGAAAATGTGTAATTTATACTTATGAGACAAAAGTTAGGTTTGTAATAAATTTGGTTGGTGAGATTAGCTCATTAGGACCAGGGGGGGGGGGGGGGGTCGTCTTGGGTTTATTTTAAAAAGTTAGTGGTAATGTGTTGTTGTGTTAGTTTTAGGTTTTATCGGGTACCGGGTTTGTTAGAAATAAATTTTATTGAAGTTATTCGGGACATAATAAAGTCGTAAAAATTGTAAAAATATGTCGGGTACAAGTACGGAGAGTTTGGGTGATTATTGTTTAATTTTTGTGAAAACCGTCGTTATTAAGTTAGACGTACGATAAGTAATAAATAAATTTCCAAAATACCGGGTAAATTAATATTATAATTTTTATATTATACAAATGAGTATAAAAATATATTGGGATCATAGTTGGGAGTGTTGGACGTGTTAGTCACATTTATAGTTCGCGTATTAGTGTTTATTTAAAATAAACATACGTAAATCGTTAATTATATTAAAAATATAATTTGAATACCCTACGAGTGGAATAGTATGCAAGTGCCTTAATGATGATATGCAGACTATTTCTAGTCCGTATGAAATGTCCCTGATAATAATGCATGAATTCGCTCCTGAACCAATACGGTTACGCGAATTTGGATACTCGTAAACTAAATTTACGACGACATGAGTAATGCACGTGAATAGTTGTTTTCTCTCGGAAATAAATAGTGTCAAGTGAATAGTAAAATTTCTGAATGTGTCTCGGAATGTCAAATTGACCTCAAAAACGATGAATAGTGATCGATGAATAGTAATTTGTGTATAGTAGAATGTCGAAGTTTGGAAAAATGACCTGAAATTGTGGGTTGTGACACCGAGATAGTTTTCTCATTATATGATTTGAAAGTGAACTTTAACAAAAAATCAAATTGCCTATAACACCTACGTATCATGTAATTATAGATATACGTTATTTATGTGTGTGAATCATCCGCTATTATATTATTTCAACAAACATATTGACATTATTGTTCATTCAATAAAGAGTACCTCCTTTCAATTCAATAAAAAGATTAAACTAAATATATTTGATACAAACCATTCTTGGTTAAATTGGAAATATGCCAAACGCGTTTTCAACTACAAAAACCTCCCAAATCTTTACTACGTACGCATTAGCCAGTTATTTAAAAAAAAATATATACCCAATAGCCATGAACTTAAAAGACATGAAAAAGCAACATAAAAAGTTTAATATTGATTTTCGGGTCTTATTAGGTTGACCCGATAACCCAATAAAATTAATTATCTAATCCTAACCCGACCCGATAACAATGGTACCTACTAAAACCGATCAAAATTAAGCTTAAAGAGTTTGTAATTTCAAGAAGTTGGTTTCTGATTGTAAAGGTTTAAACCTTAATATACTGTTAGATTCTTTTAGTCAATATGAAATGCTCGTGATTGCCCAATTGGTGCCCTCTTATATATCAAGTCTGAGATTTTAAGTTAGAAAAATTGGTGACTATCACAGAACTTTAGCTTTTATACAACATAACAATTTTCATAACCTGAAAGTTATTCTACACCAAGAACTTTTCCAAGCAAACATACATAATTACATAGGCTCGCATGAATAGTCAAAACATCTGTTTCTCGCTCTAATTCAAGATTAGCAATTACTAAATTCCCAAGTTAGAAAAATAGTGTTTATCGTTAATCCTAATTTTTTTTAGAAGAAACAAATTTACGTTATCCAAACTCTGCTTATCAAGGTGCTAATCTAAAATGAATCCTTGTTTATCAAACACAACCTTTGGACTCGAGTCACCAAATGTCTGACCAAATACCATGGAATGGTTTAAAAACATGGTTGTTATGCAAAACCGTTAAATAAGCACTCCTAGATATAATGATGTACAGTAATGGAAAAACAACTCTTAAATATACCTCATTATGCTCTTGAAACTTTTCTATGGGCCACCTGAAAGCATACACCACGGGATGAAAATGTGTAATTTATACTTAGGAGACAAAAGTTAGGTTTGTAATAAATTTGGTTGGTGAGATTAGCTCATTAGGACCGGGGGGGGGGGGGGGGGGGGGGGGTGTTGGCCGGCGCAAAAAAGGAGGGAAAAGGGGGGGGGGGGGGGGGGGGTTGTCTTGGGTTTATTTTAAAAAAGTTAGTGGTAATGTGTTGTTGTGTTAGTTTTAGGTTTTATCGGGTACCGGGTTTGTTAGAAATAAATTTTATTGAAGTTATTCGGGACATAATAAAGTCGTAAAAATTGTAAAAATATGTCGGGTACAAGTACGGAGAGTTTGGGTGATTATTGTTTAATTTTTGTGAAAACCGTCGTTATTAAGTTAGACGTACGATAAGTAATAAATAAATTTCCAAAATACCGGGTAAATTAATATTATAATTTTTATATTATACAAATGAGTATAAAAATATATTGGGATCATAGTTGGGAGTGTCGGACGTGTTAGTCACATTTATAGTTCGCGTATTAGTGTTTATTTAAAATAAACATACGTAAATCGTTAATTATATTAAAAATATAATTTGAATACCCTACGAGTGGAATAGTATGCAAGTGCCTTAATGATGATATGCAGACTATTTCTAGTCCGTATGAAATGTCCCTGATAATAATGCATGAATTCGCTCCTGAACCAATACGGTTACGCGAATTTGGATACTCGTAAACTAAATTTACGACGATATGAGGAATGCACGTGAATAGTGGTTTTCTCTCGGAAATGAATAGTGTCAAGTGAATAGTAAAATTTCTGAATGTGTCTCGGAATGTCAAATTGACCTCAAAAACGATGAATAGTAAAATGATGAATAGTGATCGATGAATAGTAATTTGTGAATAGTAGAATGTCGAAGTTTGGAAAAATGACCTGAAATTGTGGGTTGTGACAGTCGCCCATCCAAAAAGGAATTCAGTCCCTGAATTCAGTTAGTGTTGGTCTCGGTAATAGGCTCGATGAAAAGTTGTGGATACTTGCGTCGCATTTGGTCTTCTCGTTCCCAAGTAAACTCGGGTCCTCTTCGAGAATTCCAGCGAACCTTCATGATCGGAATTCGACTTTGTTTCAACTGTCTGATCTCGCGGTCCATTATTTCAACTGGTTCTTCCACAAAGTTAAGCTTGTCATCGAGTTGTATTTCTTCTAATGGTATAATGGCAGACTCGTCCGAAAGACATTTCTTGAGGTTCGAAACATGAAATGTGTTGTGTACATTGCTAAGTTCTGACGGAAGTTCAAGCTTGTAAGCTACTGGACCAATCCTTTCCAGTATCTTAAACGGACCAATGTATCTCGGGTTCAACTTCCCGCGTTTTCCAAATCGTATCACGCCCTTCCAAGGCGAGACTTTCAACATGACCTTGTCTCCGATCTGAAATTCCAATGGTTTGCGTCGAACATCTGCGTAACTTTTCTGTCGACTCCTAGCAGTTTCGAGTCTCTCTCGAATCTGAATTATCTTTTCTGTTGTTTCTTGTACCATTTCTGGGCCAGTACATTGTACTTCACCGACTTCGGCCCAACAAACTAGAGATCGACACTTACGACCATAAAGTGCCTCGAATGGTGCTGCTTTAATGCTCGAATGATAACTGTTGTTGTAGGAGAACTCGATTAACGGCAAATGGTTAGCCCAACCATTTCCAAAGTCAATCACACATGCTCGCAGCATGTCCTCAAGTGTCTGAATAGTTATCTCGCTCTGATCATCGGTCTGAGGATGGTAAGCAGTGCTCATGTCTAACTTGGATCCAAAAGAATCTTGTAATGACCGCCAAAAGTTTGAAGTAAAACGACTATCTCTGTCGGAAATGATGGAAACTGGTGCTCCGTGTCTTGAGACGATTTCCTTAACATAAAGTCTAGCAAGTTGTTCCATGGAATAAGTCTCTCTAATGGGTATGAAATGAGTTGATTTAGTAAGACGATCAACAATTACCCAAATAGCATCGTAACCTCCTGACGTCTTAGGAAGTTTAGTGACAAAGTCCATAGTAATACGTTCCCACTTCCATTGTGGAATCTCTGGTTGTTGAAGTAGTCCTGACGGTTTCTGGTACTCGGCTTTCACTTTAGCATAAGTAAGGCATTTGCTGACGTAAGTAGCAATTTCCGCTTTCATGTTCGGCCACCAATAAAGCTTTTTGAGATCCTGATACATCTTATCAGAACCTGGATGAATAGAGTACTTCGACTTGTGTGATTCATGCAAAATCAATTCTTGCACTCCACCATAGAGTGGTATCCAACTTCGGTCCTTGAAGCATAACACTCCATCTGATCTCTCTACAAAGCCATCTTCGCTTTCTGGCATACCATAAAGTTTCTCATGTGGTCGGTTTTCTTCTTTGAGAGCCTCAATCTGAGCTTCCAGAATTTTTGATGGTAATGGCGAAATGATAGTCATTCCCAATGACCTAACTCTCAAAGGTTTGAGTCGTGCTTTTCGGCTAAGTGCATCTGCTACAACATTTGCTTTTCCTGGGTGATATCGGATTTCACAATCGTAATCACTCAACAATTCTAGCCAACAACGTTGTCTCATATTAAGTTCCTTCTGATCGAGTATATGCTGTAAGCTCTTGTGGTCGGTAAAAATTACACACTTGGTACCATAAAGGTAGTGTCTCCAAATCTTGAGTGCAAAAACTACCGCACCCAACTCCAAGTCGTGCGTAGTGTAATTCTTCTCGTGTGTCTTAAGCTGTCTAGATGCATACGCTATCACCTTCTCATTTTGCATTAGCACAGCTCCAAGTCCTTGATGCGAAGCATCGCAATATACCACAAAGTTCTCAATACCTTCAGGTAGTGACAAAATCGGTGCGCTACAAAGCTTCTGTTTCAATAATTGAAATGCGGACTCTTGTTTCTCTCCCCACTCGTACTTCTCATTCTTTTGTGTCAGCTTTGTCAACGACTTCGCTATCTTAGAAAACCCTTCGATAAAGCTTCTGTAATATCCGGCAAGTTCTAGGAATTGACGAATTTCCGTAGGAGACTTGGGCGTAGCCCAATCCTTAACTGCCTCGATCTTTGCTGGGTCGACTTGTAAACCTTGGCTATCAATAACATGGCCAAGAAATTGAACTCTTCGTATCCAAAAATCACACTTTGAAAACTTGGCATACAATTGCTCCTTCTTGAGTAGTTCCAGGATTGTTCTGAGGTGTTCTTCGTGATCTTCCTTACTCTTGGAATAAATCAAGATATCGTCAATGAATACGATCACAAACTTATCAAGATACGGTTTGCACACCCTATTCATGAGATCCATAAATACCGCAGGTGCGTTGGTTAATCCGAACGGCATTACTTGAAACTCATAATGACCATAGCGTGTTCTAAATGCCGTCTTCAGGATATCCTCTTCCCGAACTCTAAGTTGATGATAACCGGATCTTAAATCAATCTTGGAATAAAAACTAGAACCTTGTAACTGGTCGAACAAGTCGTCAATTCTGGGGAGTGGATAACGGTTCTTAACCGTTAACTTGTTCAGCTCACGATAGTCAATGCACATTCTGAAAGTTCCGTCCTTCTTCTTCACAAACAAAATCGGTGCTCCCCAAGGCGAGGAACTCGGTCTAATGAATCCTTTGTCCAAAAGTTCTTGTAGTTGATTCGACAATTCTTGCATCTCCGAAGGTGCAAGTCTATAAGGTGCTCGTGCAATTGGTGCAGCTCCTGGCACTAATTCGATTTGAAACTCAACTTGGCGTGTAGGCGGAAGTCCTGGCAATTCTTCCGGAAAAACTTCTGGAAATTCCTTAACAATTGGCACATCTTCAAAGTCGTTTCTCATCCGACTTCTTCTCCGTGATGTGAGCCAAGAATGCATAACAACCCTTCTTTATGTACTTCTCGGTTTTAATGCACGATATAATACTGAGTCTAGTTCCACTTCGCTCTCCACGAACAACCAAAGTTTCACCGTTATAAGGAAGGTGAACAACTTTCTCATCACAAATAATTCTCGCTCGATGCCGAGATAACCAATCCATACCGATAACAACGTCGAAATTTCCAAGTTCTACTGGCATAAGGTCTATATTGAATGGATGGTTTAGGAAATTTATAGTGCAACCACGAACAATGGTGTTGGTGTTAACTAAAGACCCATCGGCTAGTTCAACGATATAGGAAGTGTCTAATGGGGTTGGTTCTATGTTAAGTAAAGGTGCAAATGCAATAGAAACAAAACTTCTATCCACTCCTGAATCAAATAAAATGGATGCATAACGATTATTAACGAGGAACGTACCCGCAACAACATTCGGGTCTTCTTTGACATCTTCTCCTCCCATAACATAAGCTCTTCCTCGAGCCCTTCCATCTTGATTTCCAGTTCCTTGATTCTTCTTCTGTGGGCACTCACCCCTAAAGTGTCCAATTTCTCCACAGCCAAAACATGTTACTTGTGGCCTCTGATTGTCACCTAAGATTGGAAATTTGCAATCTTTGATGTGGTGACCAATCTTCTTGCAGTTACCACATGGATTTGGGCAACGTCCTGGGTTATGATGCTTCTGACAACTTTCGTACTTGGGTAATTTACCCTCATATCCTTTCCTTTCAGTCGGTCCTGCAGCGTAAGCCCTTGCCACTTCTTGCCTCTTAGGTGGCGGCTGAACAACATTTCCACCTTGGTTGAAATCAAACCTTCTCTTGTTGTTGTTGTTATTGTTTGGATTGTTGTTTCGGTTATTGGGATAGTTGCGGTTTCGATTGTTGTTATAGTTGTTGTTGTTTCGAGTGTTGTTGTAGTTGGTGTTGTTTGAACGGTTATTGTTGTTGACAGCAGATTTTCCTTTTACCACTTGGACCATGAGTTTCTGAGTTATACGAATAGCCTCTTCCATTGATTGAGGATCAAAAGAAATCACATCTCCTCGAACACTTTCAGGTAATCCACCAACAAAGTTTTCCATCTTTTTCTCATCGTCAGGAACCATAGTTGGACATAGTGCAGCCAACTCCTGAAACCTTCTGAAGTAGGTCTCGATGTCATCACCTTTAGTTACAAGCCCATAGAATTCTGCTTCCAATTTCTGTATCTCAGTACGAGGGCAAAACTTCTTAGACATCAGTTTCTTGAATTCCTCCCAAGTGAGCTTGTATGCATTCTCCATACCAATCGGCTGAGCATACGAATTCCACCAAGACATAGCTTCATCAAGAAGCATACCTGTAGCAAATTTTACCTTGCTGACGTCCGGGCATCCGCACATGAGGAATACATTCTCAGTCTTTTCAAACCAGCGGATCAAAGCAACCGCTCCTTCAGTGCCCTTAAACTTGATAGGATCACTAATCTTGAAATCTTTCCATGTACATTCACGCCTAATAGCGGTTGGTTCAACTGCCCCTGTATTAGAAGCAGTCTCAGCAGCCCTAGCAGCAACCTCAGCTCTCTCAATCTCTAGAGCTTCTGCAATACTATCCCTGACCAACTTGCGGATAGCAGCTTGAGTCATAGCGGGTGTTTCTGGTGCAGTCTTACTCTTCCTTGGTGCCATACTTCTGATAAATCACAATGGAAATAACCATGAGAAGAATCCTAATAGAAATAGTCATAGTACCAAAGGTATACACCCACAACATGTATATATATACAACCACAACGAGTAATAACACAACCAAGACATGTATGGGTACAACCACAATCTATATAGATATGACAACAATAAAGAGCAACCACGAAACATCATAAATATAATCACAACACATGAATATAATACATGAAAATTTCGGCCTACATGGACCGATATAATATATAGCACAACATTTCCAACATAGTAGAGTCGCACTTGCTATATTTGTTTGTACAACAACCAAAAGACTACAAGTTCTTGAACTATGTCCCACACCTCGGGACTAGGAAAATAATAAAAGCTAATATAATACCAGTCTATGTCTAAGCTCCTCTCGGTGCTCTAGATGGTCCAGGCTCTCCCCTCAAGCGGCGAATCTCACGATCCATCGCAACCACGATCTCCTCAAGATGCTGAACTCGTAACTGAAAAGAAGCATCTCTGCGCTCCAATATGACTAACCTCTCTCGAATCAATGCCAACTGGTCTACCTGCTCCCACTGAGTCTCCTGTGTCGTCTGAGCTCTATCTCGAATCTCAGGTAACTCATCTCTAAGTAGATCAATCTGCTCCTGGTGACTCAACTGTCGTGCCTCGAGTCCATGGTACGACACATCAATACCAACTCTGCCCTGAATCAAATCCTCAACCTGCTCCTCGACAGCCTCTAGTCGAGTAGTGATAATCTCATCAACTCTATACCCCAACCTATTAACTTGCTCCTGCTGAGCCCCTATCTGATCATCTAATGTAACGGCTGTAGGATCCCTAGCTGCAGCCGCTCTCGAACTCTCACCTATGTGGTATACTGGTGGTGGTGAAAGGTCAGTAGTCTCGGCAGTAGGTGAATCTGGGGTGGTAAGCCTTGCACGCTTCCTGAGCGGCAAGAGTGAGGTAGATATAGTAGTAGTAGTGGGTATGGCTGGTGGTGGTGGTGTAGGCACAGTAGGACTAGGGAGAGTCCTAAAAGTAGATGTAGCATAACGAACACTCTTCCTAGCAACCTGAATAGTCTTACTCCTAGGAAACATAAGTCTCGGTTCTGAATGAATAGTAGTAGTAGGAGATGGTATGTCTGTGGGTACACGGGTGACATCAAGTGGTACAGTAGGATGGACATGAGGAGTAGGAGCCGTCTCCTCTTCCTCGAAAGGCTCGGTGTCATCATCTGATGCCAAAAGTGGCAACTCAGGTGTAGGAGAAACAAGTGGTGAAACAGCAGTGGAGGACACAGAGTCCTCATCATCGGAGTCTGATATGGTGTAAAGTATGACAGTGTTTGGATTCGAAGACATGTCTCTGTGATAATCAAGGTGAAATAAAATAAGTAACTCGTAAAATGGAATCGCTTAAGAAAATAAGTAAATATGCACTTATGATGAGATGATGATATGCTATGATGGTGTGGTTATAGTCTAGGGTCCATGATGCATCCTAGTTCGCTATAACCTCGGCTCTGATACCAATCTGTCACACCCCCAAAATACCTGAATGGCAGCTGAATGGAATACCTGAGGGTGTAACGGATCATAGCACACAAACCAGGATATATTGAACGACCTAAAGTGTCGTTTAGAAAATACATCGTTTGATTCATTCAAAATATTCAGAGTTATAAAACATAGGTCCCAAAAGTTGGAAAAGGTTTAAGGAAATAATTTAGTACAATCAAACGATAGTTCATAAGTGCATGAAATCCAAAAAGAGACGCGTCATCCTTGATACACAAAGTGACTCCATGCATGCCATGAGAATATGCCTTAGTTACCTAAGAAATACATTGCGAAAACGGTCAACATAAAGTTGGTGAATAATCATAGATTTATAAGTAATTCGTAAGTACAAAAACCCACAAGTATAAAGTAAAGCGACAAAATATCAAAAAGCTACATTGTCTCTTAAGCTCATGACCCCGAAGCTAGACGTACTAAAATATGCCCCAAAGGAGTGGTTACCAGTCACTCAATAATTTAGACATGAAATGCATTCGTTTTCCTTATGGAGCAACCCAAACACGAATGGAGGCGTCACCCTCGATAGATCTATCCACTCACTCTCGCTTGGCAATATAATTAACGGTCCATGATAATAAAGTGGACTTGAAGTGGTAGTACTAGCAACTTAAGCAATGTACGGAATTTAATACTTGGGCATGTACAAAAATAATTGTGCAATGTATTCTCCCCCGTGGGATTTAAAATCAAATAAGTACTAAAAACGGGGCTATGAGAACTCACCTCGAAGTGATGGTACAAAGATGGTACAATGATGTAAAAGTAGTCGGGACAATGAGGCGCGAACACTAGCCGCAACCTAAATGAATAATCGTGATCTAATTAAGATCAAGCCGTAATGTAATGAATGCACATGCACATGATACCTATACCACTCGTAATTAGGAAATACTAGTTATCGTCATAGTAAAATAGTTTCCATACTTAGGAAAAATAAGTCCATATATAGAAGTATATAACTTGTCGTACTATCTTGTATGAAAATGTTAGCGTTAAATTCCTTGTATCGAAAACCTTAAAATAACGTCGTTAAGTCGTATAAATATTCTCTTGGGTCATACGTATTCATTTGTTAAGAATATAGTCCTTAATAACATTTCTAGAAAATATACCATTTAGTGCGTAAGTTATTATTTTTATTTGTGACCAAATATATATATATATATATATATATATATATATATATATATATATATATATATATATATATATATATATATATATATATATATATAGTTTGACGATGTTAAAACGGGTATAACTTGGTCGTTTTAAGCTCATTTTCCTTGTTCTTTATATCCACGGATTCGTTTTTGTATATACTAATATATTTTTGATAACTCGGCTCCTCTAGGTTACGTTTAACACCTCTTTTTGTCCGTCAAAAACTGCCAAACAGCATGCAGTTTTTATAAGAAATAGTTTTCGTCGTTAAATTTGCAAAAATCATATCTCCTTCGTTATAAGCTCGTTTTAATCCATTCTTTCGCCTAAAGTTTCGTTTTTGAAAGTATTTTCTAAATATTTGGTCAAAACTTAACCACCATCTACTGATTTTCCCACGAATCAAAAATAGGGACAGTAGGTATTCTTATCGTTTCAAAAATCATTTCTAGGGTTCTAATCTAGTTCCATCTTCAATCAAACCACTTTCAATCACCACAAAGCTAGTCTAATCCTACCATACACCTTCTTAGGGTGTCATGGGTCCTTAAACATCATCAATCCATTAGGTCTAACAAGGGTTTCTCATGTTTTCATTTCTAGGGCTCAAAGTTAAATATGTACAAAATAGAGTGGTATAAATCATTATATGCATGAGTTCTTGTAAGAAAAGTATATAACCATAGTAATAACTTGTAAAAATTATAAAAATGAGTTTGTTAACTTACTTGAAGGTTTAGGGAGTTTGGATGATGAAAAACCTACTAATCCTTGAGTTTCTATTTCAAAACTCCAACAAGGATGACTAAGTGAACAAGTTTACACCTAGATCTTGGAAAATTTGTTGTTCTTGCTTCTTGATCACCCTAGATCGATTATACCATAGAGAAAATAGTTTACTTGCACTTGTAAAAATGATTTGTGATAAAATGGGATGAAAATGTGTAATTTATACTTATGAGACAAAAGTTAGGTTTGTAATAAATTTGGTTGGTGAGATTAGCTCATTAGGACCAGGGGGGGGGGGGGGGTCGTCTTGGGTTTATTTTAAAAAGTTAGTGGTAATGTGTTGTTGTGTTAGTTTTAGGTTTTATCGGGTACCGGGTTTGTTAGAAATAAATTTTATTGAAGTTATTCGGGACATAATAAAGTCGTAAAAATTGTAAAAATATGTCGGGTACAAGTACGGAGAGTTTGGGTGATTATTGTTTAATTTTTGTGAAAACCGTCGTTATTAAGTTAGACGTACGATAAGTAATAAATAAATTTCCAAAATACCGGGTAAATTAATATTATAATTTTTATATTATACAAATGAGTATAAAAATATATTGGGATCATAGTTGGGAGTGTCGGACGTGTTAGTCACATTTATAGTTCGCGTATTAGTGTTTATTTAAAATAAACATACGTAAATCGTTAATTATATTAAAAATATAATTTGAATACCCTACGAGTGGAATAGTATGCAAGTGCCTTAATGATGATATGCAGACTATTTCTAGTCCGTATGAAATGTCCCTGATAATAATGCATGAATTCGCTCCTGAACCAATACGGTTACGCGAATTTGGATACTCGTAAACTAAATTTACGACGACATGAGTAATGCACGTGAATAGTTGTTTTCTCTCGGAAATGAATAGTGTCAAGTGAATAGTAAAATTTCTGAATGTGTCTCGGAATGTCAAATTGACCTCAAAAACGATGAATAGTGATCGATGAATAGTAATTTGTGAATAGTAGAATGTCGAAGTTTGGAAAAATGACCTGAAATTGTGGGTTGTGACACCGAGATAGTTTTCTCATTATATGATTTGAAAGTGAACTTTAACAAAAAATCAAATTGCCTATAACACCTACGTATCATGTAATTATAGATATACGTTATTTATGTGTGTGAATCATCCGCTATTATATTATTTCAACAAACATATTGACATTATTGTTCATTCAATAAAGAGTACCTCCTTTCAATTCAATAAAAAGATTAAACTAAATATATTTGATACAAACCATTCTTGGTTAAATTGGAAATATGCCAAACGCGTTTTCAACTACAAAAACCTCCCAAATCTTTACTACGTACGCATTAGCCAGTTATTTAAAAAAAAATATATACCCAATAGCCATGAACTTAAAAGACATGAAAAAGCAACATAAAAAGTTTAATATTGATTTTCGGGTCTTATTAGGTTGACCCGATAACCCAATAAAATTAATTATCTAATCCTAACCCGACCCGATAACAATGGTACCTACTAAAACCGATCAAAATTAAGCTTAAAGAGTTTGTAATTTCAAGAAGTTGGTTTCTGATTGTAAAGGTTTAAACCTTAATATACTGTTAGATTCTTTTAGTCAATATGAAATGCTCGTGATTGCCCAATTGGTGCCCTCTTATATATCAAGTCTGAGATTTTAAGTTAGAAAAATTGGTGACTATCACAGAATTTTAGCTTTTATACAACATAACAATTTTCATAACCTGAAAGTTATTCTACACCAAGAACTTTTCCAAGCAAACATACATAATTACATAGGCTCGCATGAATAGTCAAAACATCTGTTTCTCGCTCTAATTCAAGATTAGCAATTACTAAATTCCCAAGTTAGAAAAATAGTGTTTATCGTTAATCCTAATTTTTTTTAGAAGAAACAAATTTACGTTATCCAAACTCTGCTTATCAAGGTGCTAATCTAAAATGAATCCTTGTTTATCAAACACAACCTTTGGACTCGAGTCACCAAATGTCTGACCAAATACCATGGAATGGTTTAAAAACATGGTTGTTATGCAAAACCGTTAAATAAGCACTCCTAGATATAATGATGTACAGTAATGGAAAAACAACTCTTAAATATACCTCATTATGCTCTTGAAACTTTTCTATGGGCCACCTGAAAGCATACACCACGGGTCTTAGTGGTGTTGCTTGGAAAGGGTTTGCCAATAGTGCCTCCATATCTTAATCCATTTAATGGATTTGAAATTGCCATGACAAACTACCAAAATGAACCACAATCATTAGAAAGATGACACACATGTAATCTACTCAATTTTAAAAATATTTAGAACTTTTGACTACCTCTGTCATGCCCTATCGTTCTTAATAGTCGATGTCTTGTGACCACTTCCCATTGTTGCATGACGTGAAACAGTAGAGCCGATGATCCACGCATCTGGAAATATAAACAAATCATATATTAGAAGCCAATTGTATCAGCCTGATATACATAGTCATAACCTAAAAAATTGAGATAAGAATATTAGATATGATAAGACACATAACTTAAATTCTAAAATTTCAGAGTTTATGAAAGTATCATACCCCAGTGAATAAAATTATTGCATCATCAAGCTTAGCCCATTCTTCTGGATATGATTCACGCCATCTTTGCCAGGTACCCCTCACACTAAACTTTGGCATGAATTTGACCTTCAATAAGAAAAATCTTATAATTTTTTTTTCTGTAAATAGAACCTGAAATAACAGTCAATAACATATGTATTTACTCTATAGTAAGAGTTATATCCCAACACTCAAAACGGCGTAATTCATTAAAAAATAAACCAAGAAGTAGATGAGTACTTACCTTTTAAAAGCTCAAACAGCAATCCCAAACACTCATTAGGAAAATTATTTGAATTTGTAGAAGCTCATTAGACTTAAGTACAAAAGCTCAGCCTAATAACTCACAGACCAAAAAAAGTTGGCTCATGAACTTTTCCAAATACACATGACACCATAATCAAGTAAAATAAGCTAATCAAACACCTTCTTAATCATTTTCACCAATATATCCCGAAACTAACATGCAGAGATAGGTGAGCGCAAAATCTAGGCATCGGGAAGCTATTCTAGCTTATTAAGTATTAATTAAATTAATAGGTCCGTGAGTCGCAACTTACCCATTGTGAACGATTTAAAATTCTTGCTTAAATTGTATCTTACACTGGTATTAGGAATTTGTTAAAGAACGGACAAGGCGTTTACTTTTTATATTCCTGTCCAGTGCTTGATTGACATGACAATAATGAAGTGCGGTCAATAGTTGTCTCATATAACACTGTAAGCAAATAGTGACAAGAATTGGGTCAAACGATACAACTCATAATCATATAAAAAAATTAAATTTAGTTACTTGATTAATATGTATTTTTATTTAATGATGCGTGAGTAGATCATGTACCTGTAGGATGCAAATCCAATATTGGATAACAACAATAATAATAGAATTAACTCGTCTTTTCGCCAAACGTACGTTTAAAAATACAGAACTCCCTGCTGGTACTGAACTGTGCAACCATAATCTTCCAAAAGCACAGGTCAGCCACAAATTAAGACTTACTATTTTGTCCATTGGTTTCCGATTACTATCGCGCCTGGCCAAAAAAATACAGAGCAACACCCATAAGCAAGATAAAAACAATCCAGTGACAAAAAAAGTCAGCTTGAAAAATCATATAAAGACAAATGACCGATGCCGATACCAACTTACCTGAAATTTTTCCAAGTTAAGTGTAAGGTATTGACACTATGGACCTATTGAGTTAGATCAAAATATGTATGAGCGTCTGACTTGTTTGGCTTGTAATAACACTCTTTGATAATACATAAATCCACATTCTCCAAAGAAAATAACCCGTATGAAGAAAACTGCAACCATTGAGATTGCAGACTTTAAAAGTACAGGGACGCAAGCTCAGGTGCTTAAATCAAATGCAATCCTTTCCAATTTCTAATAGTGAGATCCTTTAGTTGAGGTGCAACCACATTTACAATATTTTTTGAATATGGTTCCATTTTCAAGTGTGATTTATGTTCCAAAATGATGCAAACATATACCTAACTCTACCTGCAAATTAATTTGAAATTCTGTTAGTCATGAATGAAGTTCCATTCATGCTAATTATGCATAACACGAAATCGGCTTGCTATAATTAATTGCAATAACAATCAAATAACCTCGAATGACTGAATGTGCATGCCTATTATTTTCATGTAATGTTCTGGGTAAAACAGATGTTTGTGTAGAAGCACCTAGCACGACAATGATAATCCAAGTAGCAGTATATGTTGATTTGGAAACCAGATAAATTCTATCCTAAATAAGTTACCAAATCACTTCGAGTGAGCTAACGACGAACGTACACGCCTACTCTTTTCATGCAACGCGTTGGGACCACTTCCTGTTTGCGTGTACACGCCTAAACAAGTAGCAGTATATGCTGATTTGGAAACCAGATAAATTATATCCTAAATAAGTTACCAAATCACTTCGAGTGAGCTAACGACGAACGTACACGCCTACTCTTTTCATGCAACGCGTTGGGACCACTTCCTGTTTGCGTGGGCACATTTGAAATGATAGTAGCAATCAGAAAATTAGTGAATAATTTGGAAATGGAATTAGACCTGCAATAATCCTCCAACCTCATTTCACAAATACATACTTTCTAAAGGGATCAATGATCTGGAAGATGGTGGTGGCCCATGGATACTTGCATTTGGAACCGACACCTGGGGTCTCTTAGATTTTAGGTCCACGTTTCTGGAATCCTAATAAAGGTTGAAATTAAAAACATTGAAACTTAGTATATTCTATGTAGAGCTTCTTATGAAAGAAATGGTCTAGGAGTATGTTTGGGATTGCTTAGTTTTTGTGCTTATGCTTCTACTAATAAATAAGTACTCATAGGCCGCTTAA
The DNA here is from genome assembly GCA_030686995.1 of Artemisia argyi. Classification (NCBI taxonomy): domain Eukaryota; kingdom Viridiplantae; phylum Streptophyta; class Magnoliopsida; order Asterales; family Asteraceae; genus Artemisia; species Artemisia argyi. The sequence continues at coordinate 56,286 of JARVZY010001775.1, forward strand.
AAATTAGCACTGCATGAGATAGTGTTTAGATTTGCTTATTTTGTAAAAAAATGTAATAAAAATCAAATATAATAATATGTTAGAATAGCTGTTGGGAATTATGGAAATGACATAGAGTCATTACTACTATTAGTATTTTTAGAAAGTTGTTTAAGGTAGTGATATGATCTGATTTTATATTTATTGTCTATTAGGGTTCCTTATGTATATAAAAGGAACAGATGTTATGTAACACAGACACATCTCTTGACATACTTCAAGAAAAACACCTTTAGTGTGTGTAATATAGATCCATAGAGGATCATTGTTCTTTAGAGAAAAAACTTGTGAAACTTTGATTGTTATTATTATTATTCCGCTTGATTGTCTTGCTACTGATGAATATACATTCCACTAATGTAAACAAACTTGGAAGGAACTATCAGCGGGAACACATATCAAATATCTTTTATGATCAACTTGTATCATCAGCAGTAATTGGTCAAACCTTAGTAGAATTCATCCGTAGAATCCTTTTTATGGTCAACTTGCAAAATTAGTAATTAGCACAGACTCAACTACCTCCCATTAAGTGACATTAAGTCTCATTAAACTCCAAATCAGTTTTTTTTATAAAGAGGCCTTCAAGTCATAAGCTACCCAAATCAATTACACACTAACACCAAACACACCAAAAGCTTTCCAATCACACCAATCATGAAGCCTAAAACAAATGTCATTGAAATTTCCTCTGACTCATCTTCTGACTCTACCTTTAATATTCCCCAAATCAAGAGATCATATTACTATATTGGTGAGGGACCTTCTGAGGTCTATCCATCTCCTTCCTTATCAGAGGAAACAGAGGAAGCTCTAAATCCAACTCCCTTAGCAGTTGTTCTCCTAGACTTCACTCCAGTCACTGAGTTTCTCACCAGTGAGATGGAAAGGGTTTGTGCTGATATGAGCAAGATCTCAGTCCCTTTGGAGTCTCAATATTCCCAAACGTACAAGGGTCCACTCAAGGTTGTCCTAGGGCTTGCTGCTCCCAAATTATGGGACAAAGATATGCAGTCCAGAGGGGTCCACAAGAGGATGCCTGGCCCCAAGGACCTGGGAAAGGGGAAGAGGAAGATGGAGTAGGAGTTTGGGTAGGTGTAGGTTGTGGGGTTGTTGTCTTTTGAGGTTGTTGGTTGTTATGTTTGTTGATCTCTCTTGTAATCCTGAATCATGTTTGGTGGAAGTGTTCCTTGTAATAAACCTTATTAATGAATAAAACTTCTAAGTTTTTTGTCTTCTTTTATTCTACTGATTAGTGATATATAGATCTTTGTCCATCAGCAGAAACAGGAACCTGCAAACCAAACACTAAAACAGAACACAGAAGACAAACTTATACATAAATGTTAGTCTAATTAGAAATTAACCTGCAAAACAAAGTTAGCAAACATAATAATATACAGACTTTACAACATCAATATCAATCATCCCCAAAGGCATATGCCTCCCCTCAGGCTTATGCCTCCCTTCAAACATAGCATTCAAGGGTTAACCATCCCAATGTGGACAACTAAGTGATTAAGCCTTGGTCCATCAAAAGCCTTTGTTAATAAATCAGCCACATTATCATCAGTATGAATTTTAAGCACCTGTATTAAATGTTTCTCATTTGCATCTCCAATAAAATGGTGTCTAATTTCAATATGTTTAGTTCTTTGATAAAAGACTGAATTTTTAACAATTGAAATGGTACTTTGATTATCAATATAGATTTTAGTGTTCATGAAGTTGAACCCATAATCCAGCATTTGATTTTGAATCCAAAGTACCTGACCACAATAGTTAGCAGCAGAAACATATTCTGCTTCAGTAGATGAGGTGGCCACAATGGTTTGTTTCTTGCACTGCCAAGAAATAAACCTTCTGCCAAGAAATTGACAACTTCCTGTTGTGGATTTCCTGTCCAAATTAGCTCCAGCATAATCACTGTCACTGTATGCTTCCTACACAAATGGTGAGTCTCTTGGATACCAAAGACCTAACTTAAGTTGGCCTTTTAGGTACTTGAAAATCTTCTTTACTGCATTTAGGCGGGAAGTCAATGGAGTGACTTGGTGTCTTGAACAAGCACTAACAGCAAAAGTGATGTCAGGTCTTGAAGCTGTGAGGTACATGAGTCAGCCAATCATGGATCTGTATAGATGACATTAACAGCTTCATCTGGTTCATTCTGATTCTTAGGCTTTGGAGGTTCATAGGGAGTAGTTGCAGTCCTCAATAGCTCAAAGTCAAACTTTTTCAAGATGTCTTTAACATATTTCTCCTAATGGATAAAGATCCCTTTAGGCTGTTGTTTGACTTGTAGCCTCAAGAAAAATGTCAGTTCCCCCATTGCACTCATTTGAAATTCACCTTTCATCAAATCTTCAAATTCTCTGTACCAAGCTTCTTTAGTGGAACCAAAGATGATATCATCCACATATACTTGGACAAGAATGATATCCCTGGAATTCTTCTTGATGAAGAGAGTCTTATCAATAGCTCCTCTTCTATAGCCATGCTCCAAAAGAAATGTTGATAACCTGGCATACCAAGCTCTTTATGCATGATGAAGACCATAGTGTGCTTTGACAACCTTGTACACCTTCTTTGGGTTCTGGGG